>CABHPH010061782.1:0-48075 GCA_902168325.1 Peromyscus nudipes
CAAGAAATACTTCTGGACAGACAGAATGCTGCTACATCAGTGCACTGACTAAATCTCACTGCTGGACCCTCTCTGCCTTGAGGTTCATGTCAGATTAGGCTAGACCCATCTGAGAGTCAAGCTGGCAGCTGTGGGGTTCTCAGTAGTGCTCTTTGCAATTGGCTGGGAGACCACAAATTTTAAAACCTCCCACCAGAAGCAGTAGCTCACACCTTTAATCCTAGCACTTGGGAGACTAAGACAAGAGGATTGCCACCAAGTTCCAGGCTAGCTGGACTACAAAATGAGTTTCAGGGCAGCATGAGCTTCAGAGTAAGACCCTGTTTCAAAACAAAAATACCAGTCTGCACAGTCCTGTTACTGAGGGCGGGGAGGGGGGGAATTGAGTTCTACAAAGGGAAGGTGGTGAAGGCTGAGACTCACCCAAGAAGCCAGTGAATTGATAGCACAACTGAAATGAGCCTTCCAGGGCTACTGAAGAGGCTGTAAAAGAGCCTGGTGTGGTGGAGCATGCCTATAATCCCAGCACTCAGGAGGCTGAAACAGGAATATTTTGAGTTCAAGTCCAGCCTGGACTACATAGAGAGCCCTACCTTGAACAACAATATCAGTGTTCCTTATATACTCTTCTATGTGTAGAGACAGAAGTACTGGAGGGGTGTGTGTGTGTGTGTGTGTGTGTGTGTGTGTCTGTGTGTGTGTGTCTGTGTGTGTGTGTCTGCCTGCCTGCCTGTCTGTCTGTCTGTCTGTCTGAGACAGAGTCTCAGTGTTGCCCAGCTTGGCCTGGAACTTAGGGACTCAAGCAGTCCTCCCCATCAGCTTCCAAGTATCAAAGACCTTGCACCTGTACCAAAGGGCCTAGCTGGCTGTGATGATCGGTGGCCAGGTTTTAGCTGTTTGAATTCCTGAATCTAGGCCTCTCTTTGCTACAGCAGTTAAATGGTGTCTTCTCAGGTCTGACCTCATGCCCTGAGAGTAGAGTCTTGTATGGTTGGCATAATAGAGGACAGCAGTCACTAAATGGTGCTAGTCAGGGCCCAGTGTCACTGGCCTCACAATTCACATGCAACTTGATGCTTGCTGGTTTCAGTGTCTGGAGTGTCTGCTTCTGTGAGGAGCTGGGCTCATCCCCTAGAGCACTAGGCACCATCACCTCCTCCACTGAGGTCTTTTCTAACTCCTGCTCCAATCTTTGTTCTTTTATTCTCTTGTCACTCTGCTTCCTGTAGGCACAAAACTGCTCTCACCTCAAGGGAAATCACAGATAGTTTATCCCTGAGCCAAATATGAATTGCTGTGACCCAGGAACACAAATTCACATCTCCCCAAATAACATGTTCCAATGTGGGAAATAGTTTCATGACATTTTTGTAGCTACAGAACAAAAGCAATCCAGAAATCAGGCAACTGGATTACAACAAAGCATGAAAATCTATGCTGCGTGTCTCAAGTGCCAGCTGATGACATTCCTAGCTCTTGGGTTGGTGGACGCTAGTTTTCTATTAACTTATTCCAAAAGGTGTCACCTGATAGTCACAGATTTGTTAGGTCAGACACAGAGATGAGATGAGCAATAAGTGATTACTAAAGGGTCTAAAGCAAGGTAATTTGTCTCAAGATCTGCAACATTCCTACTCTCCACAATCACAAAATTGTAGTCAGCCTTCTAACATCTTTAACATAGGTGTAGCTTTTTCTGGGAACTTCAGTTTGTAAACTTAAACTCTCTTGCTTGAGAGTAGTTGTAAGAAAGCTGGTTCCCAGAGAGTGCCTGCACAGTGAGAGGGTGTGGGGAACATCAGCTCCTGCTATCTCACCATCATTTACTGTTTCTACTCCATCATACTGATACACCACCATCCCTGCTAGGCTTGACTTGGACCAGGAGTTATCCCTTCCTTTCCTGGTGCCTCAGGTGAAAAAAGAAAAAGAGAAGGACAGGACTGCTCCTAGGTATGGTGGAGGAAAAAGTTTATTGTAGATTAAAGGGAGAGCATAGCCAGTGAGGAGGGCCGTGTGGGGGTGGTAGGGGAGAGGGGACACACACACACACACACACACACACACACACACACACACACACACGTTGGAGCTGTCCTTGGATTCCCAAAGCCTACCCAGGGGTCCATAGATAGGAATCAGAAATGAATGACCAGCATCAGGGCTCTGAGGTTCTTTTGGGGCAGATGGGATAGAAACCCACAGGCTAGGCCATGTTGTAGACATCGGGCTGAGTTAGGAGTGATGGTATTGGTCCCTGTCTACTGCTGACTATTGCTGTTCTGTCTCACATCCCCATCTGTAATGAAACACAGGGGCATCCCAGTCCCTCGCCTTTCCAAAGGACTGGTGAACAGCAGTTGAAAGGTAGCAGGAATGGGGAAGGGTTAGTACTACAAGGCACAAAGGGGCAGTGTGGTGTTACAAGAAGAAGTCAGTGCTAGGATAAGCAGCCTACCCTGGACCTGTCAGAGATGGGCCAATTACCTTGTTCATAATGAGCTCCTCTGCCCACTCTTGGTGAAAGGTAGAGGTCAAAGGAGAGGGAGCCTCAGAGGACTCTTACATCGGCTGGCAGGGTGGACTAGACCAGGCTTACTCTACAAAGGGCCACACAATCAATCCTAAAGGCTTAGGAAGGCCATATAGTCTCTGTTAAATACTTCAACAAGGCTATTATTGCATAAGAGCAACCAGAGACAATAGGTAAATGAATGGGCGTGGTGATGCTCCAATAAAACTATATGGGCCATGGAATTTAAGTTCATGTCATTTCCATGTGCCATTAAGTATTATTCTTGTCGGGTGTGGTGTTGCATGTCTTAAATACCGCACTCAGGAGGCAGAGGCAGGCAAATCTCTGTGAGTTCCACGCCAGCCTGGTCGACATAGTAAGACCCTATCTCAAAACAATGTCTACATAGGGCTTTGCCTTGGCTAGACAAATACTAGTAAGGCCCAAGGTGACCTTGAGTCAGAACACTCGCTCTGTGACCTGGAGTAGGTTATTAACCTCACTATCTTCTGGTTCTTCATCTGTAAAAGGAGGCTAATAATAGCACCTGTCAGGTGAGATTGCTGTGTAATGTGTGGCATTTGAAGCACCTGGACTGATGGCTGCCAGACAGAAGGAGTTCACAGCTGTTAGCCACAGGGACTGTGATTGGTGGTGTCACTGTTCCTAGGGCACACTTAGTGACAGAGCTAAGGTAACAATGCAGGGCCCAGACTCCAATGCAGCTTTTCTGTTGGTCTTTGTGTCCCTGGGATATGAGCAGTCACTGGCTGGGTGGCAGCACATTCACAGGCAGGTCAGGTTTCAGGTTGTAGGGCGGGGCTGGTTCTCCTGGGGATAGGGCTCAGCCTGACTGTGGACTGAACTGCTGAATAGGTTTTGTTCCCACATGGAGCACTGAGAAATAAGAGTAAAATCCTGGATTTCTGCTCTCAGAGGGTGGTGTTTGGGCAGCTGAACTAAAGCCCTCAGTGTGGAACTCTCTTGGGGCTACCACTCCATAAGGAGCCTGAGGATTCAGGACACTTTAACTCTTAACCCTCTGATGAAGGAGGTCCTGATCTAGGCCAGTACTCTCACATTGCCACATTCATCTGCCACCTTTTAACCTTTGTATCTTCATGCCTCCTTTATTGTTATTTTCATGGTGTTTTCCTTTAATTGGCTCACTCACTTGTTTATCCCCATCCTTCACAATTAGGCCCACAAAGTCATGACAGCAAGCACCTTTACCCACTGAGCCATCTCACCATCCTGCTGAAGGTAAATTTTAGATGAGATTAATAATGAAATAGTAGACCCTGACAGGCATAGATTGCCCTCTATAATGTGGACGATCCCTACCCAATCAGTTGAAGACTTTCCTGGAAAGACTGACATCCCCAGAGCAAGGGAAACCCTGCCAGCAGACTCATCTGTCACTGATTCTCACTTGGCTCAAGATTTTGGACCTGCCAAGCCTCTACAATCATATGAGTGCATGCCTTAAAATCAATGAGCCCACTGGTATTTGCATGCTTGCTCACTCTCTCTTTCTCACACTCTTCCAGTCTTCCACTTCTCACTTATTTTTATTTTATATGGGTGTGTTGTGTGGTATATGCATATACATGTGTGTGCACAGGTTCATTTGCATTTGTGTGAATGTGTGTATGGAAGTCAGAGGTCAGTGTTGAATGTCTTCACCTTTTTTGATAGTGGCTCTCTCACTGAACCTGAAGCACACCAACTCAGCAGACTACCTGTCCAGCAGCTCCTGGTACTCTCCTGTCTCTGCCTCCCCAGAGTTGCTATCACAGGTACACACCACCACATCCAGCTTCTTACATGGTGTTGGGGATCAGAAACCAGGTCTAAATAAACACAGCAAGCACATAACCAACCAAACTATCTCCCTAGCTTTTCTTCCATTTCTCCGAACCCTGACTAATCCCAGCACCCTCTCCACCTCCTATACAAGGCTGTCCACACATCGTACACAATCACAAGTGGGGTAGAGAATGCCACCAACACTCCCTCCTGCCTGCACAGCTTAGGAAACTCTCCTTTGTCTAACCAAAAGTTTCTCAGCAAGGAATTGTAGTTAGTTACAACAACTTGGAAAATGTGGAGTGAGGAAGCAATACCCTCTGTAAGGTATTTTAAGGTTTCTCTTGTGGCCTGTGGTTAAAAAAAAAAAAAAAATGACAGGGAGAGACAACCAGGGTTTTAAGAAAGGGTGTTTCAGCAACTTAGGAAATGGATAGAACATTCCAGACTGGGTCTGGAAAGAATTGTTCATTTGGAAAATAGGCTTCAAGACAACTTGCTGGCTAGAGAAAAAAAGTTGGCTACTCTATATGATTTTAGAATGGTTTTTAATGGGAAGTCTTGAAATTTTGGACTATAGTTTTGTGGCTGATAACATTTGTTTGGTGCTTATGCTGTAGTCAGTGGACTTAACATACTTAACATGCGCACTTTCATCCCCTTCTCATACGACCCTGGAAGGTGGGCACTTTAGTTACCCTATTCTGCAGAGGAAGAATGAGGCTCAGAGGAGCTCAGGTGTTCACTCAGGGTCACACAGCTACTGGGTGCTAAAGTCAGGTCCTACACTGGGAATTTTCTGTTCACATCATGCGTTTCTAGTTTTTCCCCCTCACTGCTGACCCACAGGACTGAAAGGGACTCACTGGGCTTCTCCTTGCATCATAGGGTGTCCGTCTAGAATGATTGTATCCACTAATGGCTCTGATATTCCTACCTCTTCCATAACAATTTCCTCCCCAGGGCAGGGAGCTCAGCTGAGGACACCAGCAGCTTGGGTCTCTTTACTAGGAAAACAAAGCCTACAGGAACCACCCCAAGGAGGGACTTCCACCTGTGTTCAAGTGGCTAGAAGTGAGTGGAGGGGGGACTAGGGAAGAGAAACACTGTGAGCCAGGGGAAGGAGTCTATCACAGCAGCAGGTCAGCAGTGGTGTTCATGAATGTCATATATCAGGTGTCCAGTAGTATCTATTGTGAGCAGATGAGTTACAACCATGTGTGGATTCCCACGCTGTACTTCCAGGTGGCTGGCACAACCAGCCTATATCCCAGGGGCCACTTGAGATGGTGCTGACTGGGGGGATTATGTCCAGAATCACATCAGAGAAGAGTATGTTAGGTTAAAGGGCAGATTAAGAAAAGATCTGAACCAGGTATGGTGGCACAGATCTTTAATCCCAGCATTTGGGAAGCAGAGACAGGTGGATCTCTATGAGTTCGAGGCCAACCTAGTCTACAGAGTGAGTTCCAGGACAGCCCTGGCTACACAGAGAAACCCTGTCTTGAAAAAGCAAAAGGAGAGGGACAAAGAGCAAGAGAGGAGCAGAGGGACAAGAAAAGAAAGAAAAAAAAGGACCTGGAATTTTCTGAAAGATTGGGATTTTATCTAATAGCTACTAGGGATCAAAGATGTCAAGTGGAGGTGGTGCTTCTCCTAACTAAAGTGCTGCTAAAGGTGACTGTGCTGAAAATGTAGCCTCATCATCATCCAGTCACTTAGCAAACAGGCCCCGCAAGCTTCACCCAGTGTAGAGAACTGGGAGACTTAACCTGCCTCCAGATGCATCTCACTCTAATGGAAGGGACAGACAGACCAAGAACCCAGCTGAGAGTTACATTCTATGCAGAATGCTGGTGGCCCACTGAGTGCAGGAGCAAGCAGGGAGGACTCAAGGTACCCAGAAAATGACCTGACCTTATTGATGGGACTAGGAACTGAGTTAAGGGACAAGGGCACAATCCCAGAAGAATTGAGCATATTCAGAAGTACAGAAGCCTGAGTGAGGGCCATCAGGCCAGTGTACAGCAGGTCGGAAGCTGAGCTATGGGAAGGTCATATTATCCCAACACTTGGCTCCTGACCACCAAATTCCAGGAAGCCTAGGGCACTCAAATTCATTCTATAGGTACCACAGCATGGCCAACCTCTAGGAAAGCCAGACAGTAGAGCCTGATAGAGGAATCCTAATCAGCTTGCCCTGTTCGAGCTTCTGGCAATAGGAAACCACATGTTTATCTATAAGGAAATCTGGAGAGAGACAACTTCCCATGGGCTGACATCTCAATACTGTCCTTACCAAAGCTCTTCTCTGTCATTAGCTTGGAGGCTGAGGTGTGAAATACAACAAACAGTACTGGGGAGAACAGGTGTCCAGGCCATAGCATTGAACCAAATACCTGGTAGCCTGGAGACTCAGTGCATTATTACACAATCACACTAGGACCCTCTCCTGTCTGCCACCCAGAGTGTGGGGGTGGGAGAATTATGAGCTGGGCAAGTAGTGGTAGCCTTCAGGGGACAGAGCAAAGTGGCCAGCACTCTGGGATAGTCCAAGCAAGCAGACTTTGCCTGTCTTCATTAGCATTGGCTGATACATCAGCCAAGGTGACAGGAAAGGAGGGTCATGGAGCTCATACACAGATACTTGCTCTGTGAGTGCTGGTCATTTGATCCTTGTTTTCTGATGATCACATGGTACTGGAGGAGGCTAGCTGAGGAGATGGTTCAGGGTGGGTGTGGGTGGAGTAAGGGTGGGGTGTGCATTAGCAGACTCATTTCCTCTTCTGCATCCTAGCCCCACAGCCTATGTGCTGACTCAGCCTCACTTTCTGCATTACCCACCATAACCTCCATTGGATGCACATTGGCTGATGGCAGGACCTTGTTAGCCTTGCTCACCAATGTCTCCCCAGAGCCTGGACATGTTTCAAGGTATTTGGGAGGCATGTAACAGTGGTTACAGGTCTGTTTGATCCTGTAATCTAGGTGGGAAGCAAAAACAGGAGGATCAGTACAAGTCCCAGGTTAGCCCTGCCTACAGAGTGAGCATCAGGCAGCCTGTCTACACAGTAAGTCCCAAGCCAGTCCTCTCTACACAGTAAGTCCCAAGCCAGTCCTCTCTACACAGTAAGTCCTAAGCCATTCCTCTCTACAGAGTAAGCTCCAGGCCATCCTTGTCTACAGAGGAAGTCCCAGATCACCCAGGGTAATAAAAAAGCAAGATTCTTTCTCTAAACAAAAAGAGTGAGTGTGTTTGAGAACCAGACCTTTTGGAGTGTGAATCTCTGCTTTGCACCTTACCAACCATGTGGCTGTGGACAAGTTACAGCCCTCTCTGTTCTCCCAGTTGTTCTAGACTGTTTTGAGGGTAGTGAGTGTCACTATGTACAAGACATTCTCAGTCTTATGTTTGGTGCATATTGTGCCCAGTGAGTGTGTGTGTGAACTGGCTGTCTGACTGCATGAAGGATGGTTCCAGGCAGCACCCAGGAATGTGAAAGCAAAAGAGTCCCAAAAGTGGGGACTCGGTATTGATTGTTCCTCTCACTCTCTGAAGAGTTCAGATTATGACCGTTGGTAGCAGGGTTATAGATAACTTCTCAACAGAAAAGAGCGCTGGTTAGAATTGCATTAAAGGAGAAGGGTATAGGAGTGACAGTCTAGGCCTGGGCATGTGATGGTACCTGGTCCAGAGCTGGCCCTGTCATGAGAGACTTGTAGCTTCTGGCCTGTGCAGGTGAGGAGACAGCTGATGTGGCAACAGGAAGGCAATGCGCCGTAGCTGTAATGCTGTCTGTAGCCCTACTGAGCACCTACAGAATGGTTCCAAGGGACAGGATAGCGGTGCCCCTCTGGGACCATGAAGGCAGATGTCCTGCCAGGGATTGTAGGTCACCACTGAAGATGAAAAGGTGGTGGGCAGGGGCAGGCACCTAGCAACTACCTGGAGCACAACCTTTGGCTGTTGCTCATTCCTTTCCTTTGGCCCAAGTTGCAGTCAGACCCCAATGATCATCACAGCTGTCACCTGGCATGACACAATTGACTGGTTGAGAAGCCACACTGCTGTGAAACAGGCAGGCTCAACCTGATCTGATACATGTAGACATGAACTTACTCATTTTGACCCATCGGTGAATATGTTTGAGTTAGGAGATATGGCCAGCAGGCCCAGGGCATTGCCCAGATCAAGTCACTATAAATGGAGGAGTGTTGCATTTGTGCCAGACAAAAGACCAAGGGCCCTCTGGACAGAACATACCTGCATTGGGCCCAACACAGGACAAGCAGCTGACCACAGAACTGCTATCCCTAAGCAAAATTAGCAAGCCCTTAGTGACAGCAGAGACCTGCAGAAGCTGGGAGACAAGAGCCATTGCCCAGAAGCCCTTGAAAGTCACTGCCAGCAGCTAGAATTGGAGGAGTCAGTTATTGTGCTGTAGGAAGCTAGTGACCATGTTAGGGTTACTAATTTAAAATACCTTCTTAAAATACCAAGTTATGCTGGGCACAGCCAATGCTTGGAAGGCAGAGGCAGGTGGATTTCTGTGAGAGTTCAAGGCCAGCCTGGTCTATACAGCTAGTTCTAGGACAGCCAAGGCTACACAGAGAAACCCTATCTTGAAAAAAAAAATTTTTTTTTTAAATAGCAAGTTACTTTCATGGTCAAAAGCAAAACATGCCACTGTTCTCAGATTCCACACTTACAGGACACTTCTCCTCAGGGCACATCAGAAGGAAGTCCAGGATTCTGTAGCTGCTCAGTCCCCAAGAGACCTGAATTGAGGAGCAGTGGTCTGCACACATCCACCAGGCCAGCCTCATCCCCACCTGTGATTCCCAGCTTTCCATCCCCAGCCTCATCCCCACTGGCCTTCCCACATGGAGAAGATGCTCAGTTACCAGGGTGTGCCAGTGGTCAGCAGCAGCAGCAAGAGGACTGCTGAGAGGCCTTGGAAGGGTTGGGGTTGGGGAAAGCAGAGTGCACAACCCTAAGCAGGTCAGGAAGATGCTTTGCCATGTCCTGACCCCAGGAAGAGCCAGGCACCAAAACAGGCCTGACAAGTTTGTTGCAAAAGACCAGCCACCCTTCATCATAGGATGGCTAGTGTTTTGTTTTGTTCTGAGTTTTTTTGGGTTTTGGTTTTGGTTTTGTTGTATTGAGATAGGATCTGACTATGTAGCTCTAGATGACCTTGCTCTGTTGGCCAAGCTTGCCTCCAACTCACAGAGATCAGCTGCCTCTGATCTCTGAGGTTAAAGGTGAGCACCACTGTGGCCAGCCTGAGTGGCTGTTCTAAGGGGCTAACTCCTCTGTCTTGGTTTCCTCACTAGTGAGATGAGGTAGTAGTATACGACTCATGGGGTGACAATTAAATCTTGTGTTTTATATAACTAGCTAATTACACTGGTGATTGTGTAACATATAGCTCAAGAGGTTAAAGTATTACAGAAGTGTTTTGTAGGCAAAGACTAGGGAACACTGGAAGGCTGTGAGGCACAGGAAGGACATGGTCATTTTCATGGGAGGGGTAGACACGGGGAGGGAGAGAGAAGAGAATGGGCACAATGCAGACTTGGGAAGTGGGATTGGCAGGACACTGTGACTGTTAGACATAGGTCTGAGGTCAAGGATGACTCAATACCTGCTGGTCATCTGGCTGAGTATAGTCTGTGGAAGAGGAGCAAGTTTTCATGTTTAAGCAGCCCCTGCTCCCAGGCCCTCTGTAGCAAGTCATAACCTGCTCAAGGGGACACTTGGCCTCAAGATGAGAAGTGGACCACAAAAGCCACACTCAGTAGATATTTATGGAAAGAATAGGCCTTGTCTTCCAGCCCTCTAAAGGGAAATCTTCCTGGCCTCCTCCCCTGGCCATAAGCCAGTGGCAAAGCAACTGCCCTTCTATCTCAGCCTCCTATCATGTTTGGGCCACACAAGCATCTGTCTGTCGGCAGGAACCAAGGATAGAACTGAAGGCTGCCTGCCCAGCCCAGCAGGGGCATTGCTGATGGTTGGAAGAGGCAAGAGTCCCATTCAGTCACGTGGAGATCACGCTCTTCCTCTCCTAGTCCTGTTGAGACTGGAGCCTATTCTAGATACCATGGGTAGAGAACTGTACTTTTTTGTCCACCAGGCATCTCAGTGCTTGGAATGGGTCTGGCTTACAAATAACTACACAATAGTAAGCTGTCAGCACCACCCAGCAATAAAGACTGTGTTCCTTCTGAGACAAATTACACCACCAGCCAAACTGGCTGATCAGCAGGTGTATGAGTATACCACATCTACAGCCAGAGTCTGAAAGCCAAAGGAGATAGCATGACAGCTAAGGAGGAGGGGAATTTGGACAAACACCAAGGTCCCACCCTCTGAATATTGAATGTTAGCCTATCACACAGTTGCATGTGGAAAAATACATCTGCTATGACAGGAGATGGAACAAAGTGTGTGTGTTCTGTGTGAATAATAGACACGGTAGTGTGTGTGCATGGAGGGTTGGTGAAGGTCCTCACATTTTATTTGTTCCTGGATTGTCATTCACTTAACACCCATCAATGCTCTTTGAGATGGATATGTAGCTTAGTTGGGTTTGGACTTGCTGTGTAGCACCAGGCTGACCTTGAACACTCAGTCCCTTTGCCTCTTCCTCCTAAGTCCTAGGATTATACATGCATGCCACCATGTTCACCTACCCATTACAAGCCTTGAGAACTTTGTAGCTGGTTCCTAGCTAAGAGATCTTACCCTAAGGATCACCCTAGCATGAAAATACCATGAGAGGTGGAAGTCGTTATACAGCATTGTGACTGTACCACTGATTACACAATTGAAGATATTATATGGTATGACTTCATATCAATTTAAAAGGAAGAATTGGATTAGGAATGTAACTCAGTGATAGAGCACTTGCCTGCCATCCATGATGAGTGTTGTTTGTTTTTAGTCTTTTCTGGGTTGTTTTTTTTTTTACTCTTTTACTCTTGTGGGGAGGGGCGGCTACCCAACTCCCAAATAAATCACTCACGGAGGCATATTATTACTTATGAATGCCCAGCCTTAGCTTGGCTTAGTTGCTAGCCAGCTTTTCTTAACGTGTCCTGACTACCTTTTGCCTCTGGGCTTTTCCCCTTCCATTCCTGAATACCTTTCTTTGTTTCTTACTCCCATAGTTGGTTGTGTGTGCAGCTGGGTGGATGGCCCCTGGAGTCATCCTCCTGTGGCTGCTAGATCTTAGCTCCCTCTTCCCAGATTTCTCCTTCTGTTTATACTCTTTGCCTGCCAGCCCCGCCTATTTCTCTCCTGTCTTGCTATTGGCCAGTTCTTTATTAGACCATCAGGTGTTTTACACAGGCACAGTAACACAGCTCTACAGAGTTAAACAAATGCAACATAAAGAAAAGTAACACACCTTGAAATAATATTCTGCTGCACATGAGACCCTGCATTCAGGCTCCAGAAGGAAAAGAATAATCCTCAGCCAGCAGTCACTGCACAGCCATTCTGAGAAAGTGCCATTTGGACATTGCCTGCCCTTGAAACTGTTCTTTCATTGACCCAATCTACAGAGAGAAACTGCCTCAAGGTGGCATGGAAAGAATGCCCCAGGAGAGAGCAGAAGAAACTGTCACATAGCTTTCATGTGGTAAAAATACATACATTTGCTATGCCAGCTCAGGCATGACAGGAGGTAAAACAGAGTGTGAGTGTCTTGTGGGGCCTGTAAGAAATGAGACCTAGGGCAAGGACAGAGGTGGTTGCTCCCCACTGAACACTCCTTTGGAACATTTTACATTTTAAACCACATGACTACTTCCAACTCAAAGGATAATATGAAGTGAAGAAGAGCATATTACCTAAAAAAAAAAGAAAAACATGATCTCTGCTAGCCTGTTACAAACAAGCCCTCTGAGGCCAGGCCTGCCTCAGTTCTTGGTCCCTTTATCCACTTATGACTCCCTGAGCCACAGTTTTCTTATCCATGAACAAGGAAGGACACTTCTGGCCTCACATGGCTGGTACAATCCAATGACAAGTAGGACAGCATATAAACCTGGGTGCCCAGAAAGCAGACATGATCTTCTGTCTTATCTGTTTCCTTCTCCACTATTTTGGGTCTGCCCATATAGGACTCCCCATACCTTTGTGACTCACAGTTTCTTCACAGAGAAAGCTACAGATGGCTCCCTGCAGAGCGAGGACTGGGCCCTCAACATGGAGATCTGTGACATCATCAACGAGACCGAGGAAGGGTAAGGGCCCTGAGAGGGAGAGGTATGGGAGGTGGTACAGGCTGTGACAGCCAACTATAACGTAGTACACACCAGCACTGATTCATACCTATGTCCCACTAGATGATTCTTCCTAGCCCTCCACTGTTGTGGTCACAAAGTCTAACCCTGCTGTGCAGTATCCTGCTCCCATGCTAAATAACAGCGTGGCATTTTAAACATCTTTAGACCATAATCCAGTCCACTGCCTTCATCAGGTGGATGAAAAGCTCAGAAATGTTAAGTTCAAAGACACAGTGTGAGCCAGGTAGTGGTGACCCACGATTTTAATCCCAGCACTTGGGAGGCAGAGACAGACAAATCTCATGAGTTCAAGGCCAGCCAGGTCAACAGAACGAATTCCAGGATGACCAGGGCCACATAGAGAAACCCTGTCTTGAGGGGGAAAAAAAAAGGTACAGTGTGTGGCCACCTGGCCCCTAGGTGCTGTGATACACACAGTGTCTCTGAACAGCAGCCCAGATGGCACACAGGTTCTTGAGCCTCTGCCTTGGTACATCACCTCCCTGGAACAAACAAATCCAGCTGAAGATTCACAGTGCCTTTCTGCATGCTGAGAGCTGGAGTCCTGGGACAGCCAGATTTTCTCAAAGAGCAAGAACATACTTTCTGTTCCCTAAGATTAGCAACCAGCAGGGCCACCAGGGAGTTCACAGAGGGCAGTCAGTGAAGCAGAGCAGAGCTGTAGATCAGAGTGGGTGCCTTCAGGCAACCAGGTATGGGGCCCTGGCGTTTGCTCAGAATGCTGAGCCCAGTCAAAGCACATGGTATGGGAGAGGTATTGGAGTCCTGTCTTCCTCTGCCTAATGCGTGCAGGCCAACTGTGTGATGGACAAGTTGCATTACCTCGCCAGGACTTTTTCCTCAAAGGCAGAGCTCTGTTAAATCCTGCCAAAACTCTAGCCTAAGTCCTTGAGTGGAGAAGAAAGTAGGGTGAGGTGCAGGGTGGTTAGTTATGGCAGGCAGGGAGTGCAGCCAGATGAGGACATCCTCCAAGTCAAGTGCAGACTGAAGCAAGGGGGCAGGAGGCAGGGAGTGCAGGGAGAACTGCGGGAGACCTCAGTTGAGTTGTGTGACTTACTCACACATCTGCATCTAGATCGTAGTGAGGGTGGGGTGCAACTGGACAGATGTCAGCACCACCAGCAAAGAAGACAGGCAGACATGCTTACTGAGTCTCTGGAAAGGCCTGGCAGCTTTATGGATGATGTGCCGTAAGTCACTGCAGTATTTTTGCAGACAGTGTTCCTGTCTCCATGGTGAACTTGGGAAGCACTGTGTTCAGAGTTCATTGGCTGTGTAGCTGTTCATTTGAGCACTTTAAATGTTCCAGACACTGCACAAGCATCGAGGAGCCAGCAGTCGGCAATGACCGGCATGACTCTTAGCCTCACCAATCTTATCTAAACTTTTGTGTCTTCGGTGGATTCATACCATTGCCATACACTTTATCGGTGTCATTGTGCATACCTGGTCCACTACCAGTGCTGTTTCCTTTTCTCCAGGCTACTCCATAAGTAGGAATAAGTAACTTTCAAGCACTAAAATGGTCCACAGGTCAGCAACTGTGTCAGTCAGCTTTTCATAGCTATAACAATGTTCTTGAGATGATTCGCTTATAAAGAGAAAATGTTTATCTCAGTTTTGATTTGGTTTGGTTTTTGTTTGTTTGTTTTTGAGACAGAATCTCACTGGCCTCAAATTCACTATGGACCTGAAGCAGAAGTTTTTATTTTGCCTCACAGTCTTGATGTTGCACATCATGAGAAGTGTGTAATGAGCTACAACCACACACCTCATGGCCAGGGAACAAAAGAAGAGTGACAGGGACCAGGGTTCCATGGTGCCCTTTAAAGTCACATCTCTGATGACAAAAAGACCACTCAGCAGGTTCTAGCTCCCCCACCCCCCATTTATCTACCACACTTGGGATGGAACCCAGGACCTTGCACATGCCTTGCACATGCTAGACAAGCACTGTCCCCAGCCTAGGCCCCACCTCAAAGTTTCTGTAGTGTCTCAGCAGTGCTGCTGTGAGGACGAAAGCATTTTTTAAACATGTGGGTCTTTGGGGGACACTCAGGATTCAAACAGTATAGCAGAGCTGACATCAAGGACTGAAGCCAGCTGCCCCTGGAACTGGCCAGGGAAGTCAGGGAGCTGTCCGAGGTTCTGAGTACAGGTTGTTCTCACCCTTCTGGGCAGGCTCCTATACCTGCCCTGGCCTCTCCACTGTAGCACTGACCACCTGCACAGCTTTGCCTCCATGTGGGATCCCATCCTGGAGGCCTCTGCCTTTACTTCTGCTAAGGATCTTACCAGGATTCTATACTGCCCCAATGTGACCCTTAAAGGTCAGCACTGACAGACAAGCAGAGTCAGAATAAACTTCAAAGCCTCTCTGCCTGGGCATCTGCAGTGGGCCGGCTCTGCTGAAAGTCAGTGTTTAAAGGATACTGTCTGCTTGCTCTCTAGGAGCTGTCTTCTTTGCCAGCTGAAGGTGTTTCCAGACAGGACGCACTGGAGGGGAAAGCCCCTTGGAAGTTTCACGGATCACTAGGCCTTCCCTTGGGTTTGGAGCACAGGCAGGGTCCAACAAAAGCCTTCAGGGCAGAGCAGCTCTGGCAGTGCTAGGAAAGGAGTAGTCAGCAGGTGGAACAGGGAAGGTAGGTGACCCCACGCTCTCTGTGGCCACCTGCTGTATGTAGGCACATCCAGGCTTCTGGCCCTCCATCTCCTCTACACTGTTGTCCCCTCTCTGTCCTTCCAAAGCAGCTTCTCCCCAACAAGCTCCCCCTGCACCTGAACACACTCTCTCTGGGTGTCCTCCAACTTGTCCTCCCCATCCCTTATGGTTGGCTACCTCCTTCAGTGTCTTTTAGATCCTACTCCATTCTCCCTCAAGACTACTTCTTCCTTCAGTTATCCCAGAATCCTTAGAAGTAGTGTATGTGCACACATGTACACACAGGTGCTTGGTTAGACTTGACTGGAAGATGGATAGTGGAACTGTCTAAAATGTGGCATTAGAAAACACTGCCTGTAGTTCATTTGTTCTTAGCATCAATACCCAGAAGGCCCTGGGAGCTGTGGGGTATATGAGAAATAGCAAATTCTGGGACTGCCCTACTTGTTGGATTCTGATACTGTCAACTAAGGAAGGCCTGGGATTCTGTATTTTTGACAAGCACTCATACCTTGCCCAACATGAATCTGTGATGGGAGGCCCAGGGTCTACCTAGTGCTTGGACTGAGAAGGCCATGGTGGCAGCAGTATCCTGGTGTGATCAGAACCTGGCACACAGGTCAGGCACAGGGAGGAGGGAAGATCTTACCCAGCCTTCCAGCTTTGCAGAACCTCCTGAGGTTGGGCCCTTAGCCTTCTGTGTTAGGAAAGAGGATTCTATGCCTAAGCCCATCATTCTTTTTGTCCTTTTTACCAGCCCCAAAGATGCGTTCCGAGCAGTAAAGAAGCGAATTGTGGGGAATAAGAATTTCCATGAGGTCATGTTGGCCCTCACGGTGAGTCTGTCTATCCATCCCTCCATGATCACTCGCATGACTAGACCATGGTCTGCTGAAGTTGCTTCTCCTTAGTTAGGTCCAGTGGGACTCCCATCTGTGCTTGAATTTCTCCTCTGAGGACTAGGAAGAAAAGCACCATGGGGAAATTGTTTTCCCATCCATGCTGCTGGTGGAGGTAGATGACAAAGCAAGGGAGCTGGAAAGGAGTTCCTAACCTTAGTTAGGGGAGTAGACATACTGGGGCCACTTCCCTCTAAAACTGCACTCTGAAAAATGAACATAAAGCAAATGCCAGTATCTAAGAACAGCATTGGCCACAGCACTGAGCCAGGCCAACATGGGCCAAGCACCAGGCATCCATCCTGTCTTTAGGACAGCCTGGCTGGGGAGTAGGTGGGAGAACACCCTGTCCATGCCTCTACCATGTGGTGCTTAGATCCAGATGGTCCTGCTTCCCTGCAAAGCACAGGCAGCTCCTGCTAGGTCATGGGGAGAGAAGGTTGGTGCTTGGTCCTTGAGTCATAATGTTACCTACCAATAGGGGAAGCTCAAGTTGTCTCCGATTCCTCCTGGAGGACATCTGACACTCTAAGCCAGTGTTTCTCAACCTGTGACTCACGGCTCCTTGGGAGTCTAATGAACCTTTCACAGGGGTCACATATCAGATATCCCGTGTATCAGATATTTACATTACAATTCATAAAACAGCAACATTACAGTTATGGAGTAGCAACGAAAATTTTTATAGTTGAGAGTCACCACAACATGAGGAATTGTATTAAATGGTTGTAGCAGCATTAGGAAATTGAAAACCACTATTTCAATAGATCATGTGATCTAAAAAGTAGGGTTATGTTATAACAGGCCCTGGTCTAGTAGGAAGGGAGTCCTGTCTGTCACATCATTCTGTATGTCCCAGTCCAAGAGGAGGCAAGCCCCCAGATCTAGCACTGCTCCCATCCCCATGTCCTAGAAGTTCCCTTCTGGAAGCCTCCTCTCCTCTGCTTGGCTTCCCTCTGGGATAGAAGAGGAGCCTCACTGGAGTGGCAGCCCATTTCCCCTCCTCTGATAGAGTACTCTCTTGGCACCTTGACCTACAGGTCTTGGAAACATGTGTTAAGAACTGCGGGCACCGCTTCCATGTACTGGTGGCCAGCCAGGACTTTGTAGAGAGTGTGTTGGTGAGGACCATCCTGCCAAAGAACAATCCACCCACCATCGTGCATGACAAGGTGTTGAACCTCATCCAGGTGCGCTCTTCTCTTTGACAGGATGGGGTGGCTTAGTGACCTCAAGGTGTTGGGGAGTGCCAGGGCTATTGTTTCTCTGTCTGCTAGTAGACTGATTATGTGTGCAGCAGGACTTAGCACTGTCTACTGATCCTGGTACAGAAGGAAGAGGAGGGAAGCACTTTTGTCCTCTGCCTAGGTGCCAGGGTGGGGAAGGCTCACAGAAAAGAAGGTGAGCAGTGGTTACCGGCCATGTCCCCTTGTCCCCTCTCAGTCCTGGGCTGACGCGTTCCGCAGCTCGCCTGATTTGACAGGTGTCGTTGCTGTCTACGAGGACCTGCGAAGGAAGGGCCTGGAGTTCCCCATGACTGACCTGGACATGCTGTCACCCATCCACACACCCCAGAGGGTGAGGAGAACTTTGAGTGTGGCAGGAGTTATCCTAAGGGGCCTATAGTGCCCTTCCAGGAGGGCCTCACTTACCCTGTCTTTTGACCCCTAGACTGTGTTTAACTCAGAGACACCATCCGGACAGAACTCTGTGGGCTCCGACACCAGTCAGCGAGGAGACCTGAGCCAGCATACCACCCCTCTGCCCACTCCAGCTGTTCTCCCCGGTGACTCACCCATCATGCCAACTCCTGAGCAGGTACACAGACAAGGTCCAGGGAGACAGTGGATATGGCCCTTAGCACCAGAAATTCCTTTGTTCTCCCAGAAGCCCACAGATGTATACTATTCTTCCTGTGTTCAAGATAAGATTCAGATAGATAAATCCATTCACTCAGGGGCTGGGGAAATGGCTCAGAGGTTAAGAGCACTGACTGATCTTCCAGAGATCCTGAGTTCAACTCCCAGCACCCACATGGTGGCTTACAACCATCTGTAATGAGATCTGGTGCCCTCTTCTGTGTATATAATAAATAAATAAATCTTTAAAAATAAAATAAAATAAAAAATCCCCTCAAAATCACACAGCTCATCAGAATCAGAATGCAGTCCAGTACCTCTGTCATCTTCTAAACTCTTCCTTCCATGGAGCCTCTGTGCAGTACCAAGGAAAGGGAATGGCCAGCAGTCAAGCGGTCTCTTTCACTTGGGCCACTCCACTTGTGGTAATAGGCTCACAGAGAGTTTCGTCTGAATTGAGATTCTGGTTGAGGACGCCTTAAAGGATCTATTATGCTTGCTGGGGTTGGTGACACACCTTCAATCTCAGCACTTGGGAGATAGAGGTAGATGGGTCTGTGTGAGTTCAGGGCTTCATAGTAAGATCCTGTCTCAGAAAGAGAGGGTGGGAGAGTAGAAGGAAGAGAGGGAGGGAGGGAGAGAGGGAAGGAATAAGAGAGAAGAAGAAGAGAGGAGAAGAGAGGAGAGAGAGAGAGATGCACAAAATGAGAAAGTACATGTGTACTACACTGAGGCCTCCCACATGCCTCACAAAGAATCTTGGAGGCCTAGCATAAGATTCTGGGGAAGTTTCCCTAGCCTGGGGCTAGCTCTAGAGGGTTACCTGGCCCAGACCAGGTGGCTATAATCTAGATCATCGGTCACTTGAGATGTGGTACTGGGCTGGACTTGAGACCTTCACAGACCTTAGACCATCATCAGTGAAGCATACTTCACTTAGCTGCTGAGTGTGCTAGAGGTAAAGATTCACAAACATGGTGCAAATGAGAGAAGCTTCATTCCAAAGAACTGTCTACTGACCACTTGTATGCAGTGCACAGTCTCAGCCCCACAAAGAGAAACGTCCATGACATCTTATAGCATGTTATGAAACCAAGCACCACAGCAAACATGACTAGAGAAGGTTGGCATGCTATGCAAGCAATTAAAGCCTACAAAACTGTAAAATTACCCTGCTATCCAAAACAATTACCTACCTTGCTTCTGGTTTTAACTAGTTTTCCTAATGTCTGTGTATTAAGACTGATTGATTACTTTAGTGCTCTTAGAAGGTTCTTGCTAAACAAAACTGAGTATTTTTGTTTGATTTCATAGCCCCTTTTCCCTCTTGGGGCATGTTAAGATGTTGTAGTGTACTGATGTAACTCCTAGGCTCCTTTGTGGTTAGGTCCCTTTGGGTTTGGATGTGGCAAGTTGGTGATGAACAGCTTGTCCACTCACACCGAGAAAGTTATTAAACAAGTCATCCTGCCTGGCACTGTGGGGTGTGCTGTTGGTCAACTTCAGTGGATACAGTACTTGTCTCTGCATGCCTGTTTCTTCATCCTCAAGCTCTTTAAAGGTGGCTGAGCCTACTTGTGATGGTATGTGTTCAGTGCTTGGCACTTACTAACTAGTCAGTAAATGGTAGCTGCTGTCATAATCATGAAGTTAATTGTCACTCAGTCACACAATTTAGAATATACCAGTATTTCCCAAAATGTACTCTTCTAGCCACTAGACTCATGAGCTATCCCATTATAAGGGAGTCTTGATCCAGATACATTTGGGGGAGCCTTCACAGTGTCATGAGCATATAAAGTCCCTTGGGGTTTACAAAAGATACTACACAGTGCTCCTCACAACTTCATCTGTTTGAGGACACTGACCACCTTTATTGTTTTGTGTCCCCAGGCCTGGAACCTTGACTCCCTTTGACTACTGGTACAAGTACTAGATCTGAGTTTCATGTTCAAGTGGATAGCAGGCCTGGAACATTTTTTTGAATGAGCCTGGGCCCAAACATGGACCAGAGACAGGAAAGAACCTCAGTTCTCTTAATGGAGGGAAAGACATAGTGCCCACTCTGTCCTCCCAGACATAAGGGGCCTACAACTTTCCCATTCCCTTGGGAGAACTGCCACTCCCTAGGGCCTCATTAATTGCCATCTTGGCCACAAGAGATGCTGGCGCTCTTCCAACCACACTCACTGGCTTATTCCCCTCTGATTGTCACACTTCTTCCAGCCTCCTTCCTGCACCCGGCTCCTGGTTTGGAGATGGCAGCGGTTGGTAGCACCTCTGTGAGGGGGCTGTGTGGTGGGATGCTCCCTCTGCAGGCTCTTGAGTACAGACTGTCCCCAGAAGTCAGGAGAGAAGCTGTGCGGAGAAAGTGTTGGTGGGACAGTTCTCGGGCTACACGTCTGTTAGCAGCAGGGCTCTAGATTCTGGCTTCTCTCCCCTTATTATGCTGCGTTTCAGATTGGGAAGCTGCGTAGTGAGCTGGAGATGGTGAGTGGAAATGTGCGAGTGATGTCGGAGATGCTGACAGAGCTGGTGCCCACCCAGATCGAGCCTGCAGACCTAGAACTACTACAGGTGAGCAAACGGCCTGCCTGCAGGTTCAGCCCCCACCCAGGTGCCCATGTGTGCATCCATACCTGCTTCTTCCCTGCCCACACTGCAATCTTTTGGTTTTGCTGGGAGCCCTAAGGCAACAGAAAATATTACAGAGAGGAACCTTGGATTTACATCAGATGGGAATTCAGATCTTAATTCTGCTGCTTTCCGGCTTGAACAAAATAGCCCCTAATTTTCTCCATTTGTATGGCTGCTTTGATACAAGTGGGAGATGATAATTAAATGAGATAGTACATGTGAAACGTAGTCCTACGCCCAGTACTGATAGCATGAACAGCACTGCAAAAAGCTGGAAGGGCTGATTTCCACCTTTCACAGTATTTGAGGGAGCAAGCAGAGGGACAGAGCAGTGTGAGCTTTGAGAGGAGTGAGCGTCTGGTCTTGGGGAGCTGAGGCAAGTGGGAGATGGTGGGTTTTGCTCCCAGGTGTCATGTGATACTCACCTGATCCTGTCCACATACGGGGTGGGGTACTGGAGTGAAGGGAGCTAGGCTGCCTTCTTCCTGTGGAGGACACTCAGAGTGCATGAAGGGACAAAATGTTGCGTGTGTAGAATGCTCAGTGTGCTGTTCATGCACCGCCCTCCTACCAGCCTGGTCTTTACGTCCCTGTGACTGCTAAGAGATCCTTATACTTGGTAGGGTGGTAGGATGGAGGAGGGTACACTAGGACTATCTTAGCTGAGTGGACTCTTGAATGTGAGAACTAGATGAAGAAAAGGGTTGATGAAGGGTCATTGTTAGTTTTATTTGTCCCAGACCATGTCCATCTGGATATGTGCAGTCTGAGATACTCAGAAGGCTGGAGCCAGCTGGCAGGGTGACACAGAGTCAGTGCCCACATGATGGGTGCTCTGCATATGTCAAGCTCAGTGTAGGTACTTGATAGACATTCACTCATAGCCCTGACCACACCCATTCTCCAGATCAGGAATCTAAGGCAAAGAGAGGTCATGTAACATGCCTAGGGTCATGTGGCTGATAGGTAGCAAAGCTGGGATTTGTGACTTGGAGCAACAGCTTCAAGCTGTGTTCTTCTGCTGTCTGGAGGGGCCCATTAGGAAGCAGAGACTAATCCTCAGGTGTGCTTCATCATGGGAGGAAGAGAAGGGAGCCCAGGGATGTTGAAAGTTACCCTGAGCAGATGAAAAAAATGTAGGAGGCCTGACTTAGGAGTGGGTAGGGAACAAGGTCCACAGGAAGCCAAAGGTTGGTGCAGAGCCTCATCTTTTCTTTTTTTCTTCTCTGTGCATGGGTGTGAAGGTGTCAGATCCCTTGGAACTGGAGGTACAGACAGTTGTGAGCTGCTATGTGGGTGCTGGGAGTTGAACCCAGGTCCTCTGGAAGACCAGCCAGTGCTCCTCACCATTGAGCCATCTCCCCAGCCCGAACCTCATCTTTGATCCCCACAAGAGAAAGTATGCTGGCATGTGGCCAGGGTCCATGGTCACATGACAGGTACTGGGGGAAGAAGTGACTAGCCTTACCAGTTGTCTATAAACCAAAGGAGGTTTTATCTTTTTCTTTATTTTTGAGTCAAGGTCTCATTATGCAGCCACAGCTAGTCTTGAGTGTTCTCCATCCCCCTGCCTCAGCCCCTGACTGCCAGGGTTACTAGCCTCACACCCAGCCTCTTAATATATTTCTTTTTCCAAAGCAAATTTAACTGTGATTGAAAGCCAATCAGTAACATGATGACTAAATGCAGTGTAGGATCCAGAAACAGAGAAAAGATGTTAGCAGAAAAAGTGATAAAACATGAACACGCAGTTTAGTCAATGCTGGTGTTGATGCCTTAGTTTGGATCAATGTCTAACCGGGTGAAGGCACATGGGGCCTCGGTGCCATCACTGCAGCTCTGCAATACACCTGAAAAATTGTCCCAAAACAAGTTTATCAAAAGAAAAAACAAAGTCAGTCAATGAGAATAATCAGGCAAAAACTCAAAATCAGGATATATGGGGTTACAGAAATCACAACTTGTTTATACACCCCCAGCCCCATTCTCAGGCCTGTCGTCACCATCATCACCCTCTTTGTTCTTCCCTTTGGTGAGCGTTTTTGTGCATGATGTGTGTAAGAGTGAGGACGTGTGAATACCGTGGCATGCATATAGAAGTCAGAGAACAGCTGCAGAGTTGGTCCTCTCTTCCACTCTGTCTGAGTCTGTCTCTCTTGTTTGTGCTGCTTCACCACATGTGCCAGACTAGCCGGTCCAGGAATCTGAGGTTTGTTTGGTTGTTGTTGTTGTTGTTGTTGTTGTTGTTTTGGTTTTCGAGACAGGGTTTTTCTGTGTAACAGCCCTGGCTGTCCTGGAACTGGCTTTGTAGACCAGGCTGGCCTCGAACTCACAGAGATCTGCCTGCCTCTGCCTCCCGAGTGCTAGGATAAAAGGTGTGCGCCACCACGCCCAGAAAGTCTGAAGTCTTTTTTTGTTTTGTTTTGGGTTTTTTTTTTGTTGTTTTTTTTGTTTGTTTGTTTTTTTGTTTTTTCGAGACAGGGTTTCTCTGTGTAGCTTTGCGCCTTTCCTGGAGCTCACTTGGTAGCCCAGGCTGGCCTCGAACTCACAGAGATCCGCCTGCCTCTGCCTCCCAAGTGCTGGGATTAAAGGCGTGCGCCACCAACGCCCGGCCTGAAGTCTTTTTTAAGGAAGCAAACATGTTGGCAGAAACGTGACTGCACTCTCATTAAACTGGCAGAATCCTTAACATGGTGAGTTCCTGTACTTTAAATGTTAGTGTGAAACCTCCAGAAGCTGTGGATCACTTGAGGCCAGGAGCTCCAGACCAGCCTAGGCAACATAGTAAGACCCCATCTCACAATTAAAGAATGTAGTTACACTGTAACACCCTGAGAAGTGATCTTGAAAACAGGTTTGTAGAACCCCAAAAGCTGTTCTGTGGTGCCTTGGAGACCCTTCTCCAGGACAGGCCCAGACTGAAATACCATCCATGAGGGAGAGCCTTGTCCTGTAGTGTGGCCTCAATGTCCCACTTCTCCCTTCAGGAACTGAACCGCACCTGCTGCGCCATGCAGCAGCGGGTCCTGGAGCTCATCCCACGCATCTCCAATGAGCAGCTGACCGAGGAGCTTCTCATGGTCAATGACAACCTCAACAATGTGTTTCTGCGCCATGAACGGTAGTCCCACCCCACCCTGGGCCTGGCCTTGACTTGTCCACAGTCATTTTCCCTGTTCAGGCACCAGCAGGCTACCAGGGGCCTGTGCCTCCGGCTCCCCGCCCATCACTGAGACACCTGGGTAGTAAGGAGTCATGAAAGCAGGCAGCAAAGCTCTCTGCATGCCTGGAAACAGGGTTTATTATCTATCCGCCTCCCACTCTGTGTGCCTCTTTTCTGTCTTTCCCCACTTGCCCTGTGGTTTGCAATCAGTTGAGAGGGGCCTGGGCCCCTGAGACCAACAACTGGCCAGCTTCTCCTGTTCATTAGCCCAGTAGAATGTGTGGTAGACCCCCAATACCCTAGCATTAAGCCCCTAATTCACCAGTTTGTTCCAGTGCCAGCCATTGCTACTCAGTTTCTCAACTAAGTCATCACCTGAGCTGGCAGGCAGGTGCCCAGAGACGTTAGACCAGAAGAAGAATTCAGAAGTGATGTCCTTTACACCAGGCCACAACTCCAACAGAGTACACACTAAGGTCTTTTCCATCCATCTCCTCAGCCCCTTGGTAGTCAGGGTTAGAGACAAGTGGCCACCTTGGAGAGCTACCCACCCATTCCCCAAGTAGAGTAGGTGGATAACGAGACAGTTGACAAAGCAGCACTCCCCTCTGCTTGCTGAGTGTCCCTTTCTTCTCTCTGTGTTCTTGTCAGTTGTTTCTTGCTGACACTTACAGGGTGGCCCTATAACTGATCACGTCCAACCCTTGTGCAAGTGAAAGAAGGGCTCTGCTGGAGGTGATGGGGACAGTACGGATGCACTGGACCTGTTAGGGAACCAGTGCATCTCATCACCCTGGTAGCAACCTGTGATTTCAAAACCTCCTAAGGGTTTTCTGGGGACTGTGTCAATTTGACCTTTTGACTGGGGTCTTTTGTGTCGTGTAGGTTTGAACGGTTCCGAACAGGCCAGACTGCCAAGGTAAGAGGCATGTCTTCTGGGACTGGGTCGTGCTGTATTGATAGGAAATGAGAGGGAAGTTCTCACCCTCTCCCTGAAGCCCTGCACAGGGAACTGGTACTTTTTAGGCTCATAGAGAAGTTTCTTCTGACTTCTTATACCACTGCCCTTTTAAGGGAAATAAGGCTCTGCCACCACCAGCTGGTACCTCAGGGCCTTCCCAGCCTCCCAGGGGTATAGCCTAGCTGGAGGCCAAGTGGAGGGGGAGAATCTCCCCAGCTCCCATTTAGAGATGCTGGGGCCTGGAGGCAGAATCACTGCATCCAGAAAAGATCATCCAGGCATCTCCCTTCATCTCAGGCCTCCAGTGAAGCCGAGCCAGTCACTGATCTGATTGACATGGGTCCTGACCCTGCAGCCACCAGCAACCTCTCATCCCAACTGGCAGGAATGAGTAAGTATGTTGGGGGCTCCAGCCAAGGGTATGTTACAATGCATATGTAGCCTCAAAGTTCTGGGGGTGCCTTCCTGTACTCCCCAACAGTAGTTCATTGGTCCAGGTCTCACTTTGCTGGCATCCCAAGCCAAATCTTGCTGCAGGGTTGGGCACTTGAGAAAAAACTTGTGAGAATACCCTGGGAGCACCAATGCTTCTGAACCCCTTGGATCTAATAAATCCCACTGTGCTCTGACCATACCTCTGCACTGATATCCTCCCCAGCCCCCCACCTGAACAACCTGAGGGCATCAGGACAGTCTGCTGCTCAGCCTCAGGAATCAGTTCCTCCTTGAAGAAGAGTGGGAGGGAGAACAAGAGACTACCAGAAACAAACTTCCATCAGGGCTGAGCCAGAAGGCACTCTGTGTTTTGATGGTACTTGGGGATAAAACCCAGGGCCTTGCACATGCTAGACAAGTATTCTGCCTCTGAGCTATACTCCCAGCTCATTTATTGATTTCTTTTGGTGTTTTTTTTTTTTTTGAGAAGAGTAGATAGTTTAGGTTTTATTTGATTTTGGTGGCTTTTGATCATTTGTTTGTTTGCTTGTTTTTCAAAACAGGGTTTCTCTGTGTAGCTTTGTCTGTCCTAGAACTCGCTCTGTAGACCAGGCTGTCCTCAAACTCACAGAGATCCGCCTGCCTCTGCCTCCTAAGTGCTGGGATTAAAGGTGTGCCACCACCGCCCAGTTTGACCCAGGTTGTTGCTAAATGCTTAGTGGCCCGTCTAGGTTAGCCTTGAACTTTCTCCATCTTCCTGCCTCAGTCCCCTGAATGCTGAGATTACAGGTGAGTACACCTCCCTGTACTCTTGATAAATGTGAGCAGTTATCTCCCTGATCTTTTTGTTGTTATTTTTTTCCTTTGGTGTTTTGTCTTGTTTTGTGCAGTGCTGGGGATTAAGCCTAAGGCCTGAAGTATGCTAAGCAAATACTCTACCACTGAACGGTATTCCAACCCTTTAATTTTGAGACAGGGCCTCACAAGGCTCCTCAAACTGTCCTTGAATATGCTTTGTTGTAACCCAGGCTAGCCTCAGTTTCTCCTGGGGCTGGGATTACAGACCTGCACCACCAGGCCTGCTTGAGATTGTAATGTTACTTGAGGGTGTAATGTTGTTGACTGCTTGCTCCAAGCCAAGCCCCACTTTGAATAACTGATACTACACTTGTGAAAAGTCGGATCTCATCACTGTCATGCTGACCAGCCTCTTCCACTAGTGCAGTGGTGATCCCCAACCATACCGTTATTCCATTGCTACTTTATAATTGTAATTTTGCTACAGTTATGAATCATAATATAAATATCTGATATGCGACCCCTGTGAAAGTGTTCAACCCCCAGAGGGGTCACAACCCACAGGTTGAGAACTGCTGTTCTTTGTCACAGGCAGCAGTTTTTCCTGTTCTCTAATCCTCACCACAGCCAGGAGAAGGTGATGGTGCGACCACCTTAGAGATGCATACACGCAACAGAAAGGAAGTCCAGCTCCCACTACCTAACCCTAACACTCTTCCAACGGATAGCCCTAGACCAGATGGGACGTGGAAAGAGCAGGCAGATATCTCACCTGGCCTTTCTGTCTCTGCAGACCTTGGCTCCAGCAGTGTGAGAGCTGGCCTGCAGTCTCTGGAGACCTCAGGTCGCCTGGAAGATGACTTTGACATGTTTGCTCTGACTCGGGGCAGCTCACTGGCCGACCAACGGAAAGGGTAAGTTTCCTGTTCCATCCTGCTCTCCTGCAAACGGGGGGCTCTCCATTGGTGAGAGCATCATTCAGGATCCGTGAATCTGGATTGGAAGTGGGCAGGCAGGAGAAAAGACACACAGTCCCTAAGTTCAGTCCAGCATGGCCTGGCGAGCACTGTGATCCATAGACAGAAAGGGATGAGCAGGAAAAGGATGCCAGCATCTGACCAGAACCAGAACCAAGGCTGGTCATAAGCCATGGGACAAGTGGCTAGCATTTGGCAGCACCAGTTTGGGAGCCTTTGGCCATTTGTCCAAAACATTGTGTCTGGCTCGCCCACCGTCTTATGTAATATGCAGCCAGTCCCAAGCCCCCAGGGGCAAGGAAGCCCCTAGCAAAGCCTTAGGGGCTTCCAGGTCTTGACTGTCCCATAGCCACCCCTATCCCCAGAGGAGACTCTGGCTCCATTGGTGTATGTCTTTCCGTATGAGCTATCCATTTTCAGAGAGGTACTGTCATCAGTCAGAGCCTATAATGGAGCTACTTTCCAAATGCCACTCCCTGCTTTGGCTGATCTCATGCTGACTCCACATGTGCTTGTCAAAGGAAATAGTTTAGCTACTATTTTCTTATCCCTTTGCTTATGACCCCCTTGGCTGAGCTGTAGGCATCTATGGTTCTTACAACCAAGGAAAGTTCTAGATTAAAGAAGCCTCCTAAGTGTTCCCACATGACTCCTTAGTGACCATTCTGTCTTTGGGGGCACTGGCCAGAGGGAATTCCCTGTGCACACTGCAGATCCAGATGAAATCTGAGTCTGTAGCCAGCGGATCCATACTGAGGTGTGAACCAGGTTTGCCTTTACCCTAAGCAGTCTGGACTCCCAAGCCTAGAGGCTCTGGGACTAGCAGCTTACAATCGCCATGGAGTTAAGGATGCTGCTGAAGCTGCTATGCAGATGAAAGCTAATGAGTCTAGTGGGATCTACACTCAGGAGTGTGGCCTGTCCACATAGGCCCCAGTACAAAACAACTGGGCACACTGGAGAGTACCTCGTGTTGAACCGGTCTGCCAGCATGGCTGGGATACACTGTTGCACCATCATCCCTCCATGGGGAAGGCACACATGCAGCCTGCCCTTCCGGGCAGCAGTCTTCATGTAGTGGTGTGCGTGGCCATTGTTGTGTGATACAGTGCATGACTGGTGGGGCAGGTAGCTCTTCAGAGGGCTCAAGGCCAGGCGGGTTTAGGGAGCATTTCAGGTTCTAGGAACAGCATGTGCAGATGCTTGGAGGTAAGGTGAAAGGGCTGAGCGCTGGCCCTTCACTGGGCACAGGTCTGAGAAAGGGAGCAGACACTGAGAGGACTACACAAAAATTCTTCCTCATGTTGGCAATAGGGGGCAACAGGGGCAGGGTAAGCGTTTCCCAGCAGGTTTGCGCCCCTGAAGCTCCCTTTGGCTGGCATAGCCATTCTGCACCCTCTTAGGCCTTTGTTTTGCCTGTCCCCCTCACTACACTTGCAGCCACCTCCTCACTACAGAATGCACCCACAGAGACAGGACTGGGCCCTAGCTCTGAAGTCCTTGTTCCTTTGTTCTCTTGCCTGGCTATGACAGATCCTCCCATGTAGTCACCTGGATGACCTTTTCTGCCCAGATAGTTTCCTTACCCTCCTAGCCTTCCTCCCACTCTAGGGTGACCTCTTACTCCCTGTACTTCAGTCACACCACATACTCCTTCCCTGTCTTCATCTTCCAGTAGCCAAGTGCCAGTCCCACCCCTCTCAGCCCTAGCCTGCCTGGCTGCCTGACTTCCCTTTGGGGACGTATAGAAGAGCTGTAACCAATCCATCAGAGAGGTAGGGAGCCTTCCTGATGGTGAGCCAATGTCAGATGGGCCTCAGCAGCTTACATACTCATTTTGGCAGTAGAAGGGACTCTTCCATTCAAATGCACCCTCAAACAGAACCACAGTTTATGAAATTCAGATGGGAATTGCTCAAAAAGGAACCTATGCAAATTCTCCATGGGCGTAGGGTCACAATCTATTTCCTAGTCCCTCAACTCGGCCCAGAGTGGTCACAGCCATGTGTGATCTTGTTCCTGGTCTTTGGTCAAGTGCTGTTCCTAGATTCTCATGCATGATTGATGCAAATCATTATGGGGCACATATCTGAGGATAATCCCCAGTAGCAGAAAATGGAGCCCCTTCTTCCTGTCCCGGGCTTGGAGAGAAGGAGCCTTGGTTTAGGCCATCCTATGACCTGAGCCACTCCTGCCCAGGCCAGCCCAAGTCTAGCTTACCTGGTCCCCTTAATCCTCACATTGCCTTTCAGGCCTGGTGTGGTCAGGCAGCATCTGATGCCTCTCTGCTTTGTATTTCAGGGTCAAATATGAAGCCCCCCAAACCACAGATGGCCTGGCTGGGGCCCTGGATGCCCGGCAGCAGAACACCGGAGCGGTAAGCATAGAGGTCCTGTTTTACCCAGAGTCTGCCAAAAAGAAGGGACTCTGGGCTCACTATGAGCTCAGCAATGGCTTGACACAACCCTTTCCCATTTGACTCTCAGTTGGCCCTTTGTGGCTAATGTCATTATTCCCAATTGAGAGTCAAGGAGGCACTTACCCAGCAAGGATTCAGACTCAATCCTGCCTCAGGAGCTGGTGTCCAGTGTGGTCCTGGGTTCACATCCTACTTCATCAACTGCCAGCTTTGGGTCATCAAGCAAATTAACCAACTGGCCCTGTTTCATCTTCTTTACCTGGAACTTTTAACAGTAATAGTAGTTAAGAGAAGCCTGTGAGAGAACAGCACTGTCACTAAGAGCAGCATGGGCAGAGGGAATAAAATGGAGACCCTAGAACAATAGTCAGAATTCCCAGTCACTCTGTCTGTTTGTTTGTTTGTTTGTTGTTTGAGACAGGATTTCTCTGTGTAGCCTTGGTTGTCCTAGAACTCACTCTGTAGACCAGGCTGGCCTGGACCGCACAGAGATCCGCCTGCCTCTGCCTCCCAAGTGCTGGGATTAAAGGTGTGCGCCACCACTGCCCAGGCTCCCAGGCACTCTTTTAAGTCCAATTAATTCCTTGACTGTGTGTTGAGGCCCAGATTGAGCATTCTGTGGCCACCCTCCTCAGTGGTAAGATCTTCAAGTATAATCTATAGTGAGCCAAGTCACTGGGAGTGTGGGGAGCTAGAAACAGCACACCCCACTTAGGAGATAGAGGAGAGCAAGGAGGTCACAGAGGAGGAGTGTGACAGATGGACTCTGAGGCCAAGTGGGCCTGAGAAGTGGAAGAAGAGGTCTGAGTGGTGGCTAGGACGATGGGCATTATCTTAGGTGAGGTAAAAAGCCATTTGAAAGCCTTGGACACAGGAGAAGGAAACCAGAGCTCCATTAGGAGATCCTGCTCAAATTGGGCAGGATCTGGTGATTCCCAGGAACTCTCCATCTGCATCCATGTGCCTCCTATCTCCTTGCTTGAGGTCCATTTCAAGTCAGAGCAGAACAGGCACAAAACACTGGGGCATGCTGGGCAGTGGTGGTGCATGCCTTTTATCCCAGCACTCGGGAGGCAGAGGCAAGTGGACCTCTGTGAGTTCAAGGCCAACCTGGTCTACAGAGCGAGATCCAGGCCAGGCACCAAAACAACACAGAGAAACCCTGCCTGGGGGGGGGGGGGGGGGGAACGACACTGGGGCAGGCTTCATGGAGTACAAGGGCCTCCACTGGGTATGACAGAGCACACCTGCACTGGGCCTTAGTGCCTCTGCATGCTTTTGAGCCATCACTGCTTGAGCCTGTGCTCTGTGTTTGGCCCTGTGCTAAACCCTCATGTTCCCCTCGTGGGAGTCACTGCACAGTCCACTCTTGCTGCCACCCAGAGATGGAGGCGTCTTTCCAGGAGAAATACGTCGCCAAAAGCATGACCAGTGTTGTGTTTCCAGGCTCCACAGCTGCAGCCACAGTGGGAAACCAGCACAGCTCCCCTCAATGACAAGCATGAGCATGCTTACTCTCTCTCCCCTTTACTTGGGCCAGCCATCTGTTGGATGCAATTTTTGAAGACCAAGCCAGCACCCACTCTCAAGGGCTTAAGTCTGACTAGAGGCAAGGGCACATAATTCACTGACTACCTGGATGTGATTGCAAGATCAAAGTTCAAACTGGACCTGGTAGGCAGTGCCTTTGTCCAAGACTCAGCAGAACTTGTGTGATGTACATTGTTGCACCAAGGGCCAGATTCTCTCCTTCACTCCCTGGGGTGCAGCAGTGAGCTGGGCCTACTCTGTCTGTGTAGAGTGGACAGGGAGGTCAGTGCATAATGGACTGGAGCCCCTCCACCACCCACCTGCTCTGGGACCTAGAAAGCTTTCTCTTTGCTGTTGGTAACTATGAAGCCGGTGAACAAAGCAACTTTTCTGAAACTTGAGTGCCCCTCAGAAGCCCTTGGCCAGTCACCAGTCTGGCTGATAGCTTCTGTTCTTCAGCTTTGAGTATGCAGGCCACCCTTTGGGAGTCCATGGGAATAGCAAGGAGTTCATTGTTGTTGTTTTTAAGATTTATTTATTTATTATATATAGTGTTCTGCCTGCATGTATCCCTGCAGGCCAGAAGAGGGCACCAGATCTCATTATAGATGGCTGTGAGCCACCATGTGGTTGCTGGGAATTGAACTCAGGACCCCTGGAAGTGCCCTTAACCACACTGAACCAGCTCTCATTGTTGTTGTTGTTGTTGTTGTTGTTTGGTGTTTTTTTTTTTTTTTTCCTCTTCACATTACCCCAGTCTAGAAGCTCTGGGCTTCTACCACCATGGTTCTCCCATAGTGAGACACCCTGGGTAGCTTCCTTTATCCCCTTGGCTCTGCTGCCATACCTGTGTAACACACATACACACACAGTCACATATGTGCACATGAACATCTAGGTGGAAGAGGCTGCCAGCCCACCACTGGCCCTGAACTCAACCCTACTGCCTACCACCCTGGTGAGGCTCTTTGCCTGAAATGAGAGAGTGGTAGTGTAAAGAGCCTAATGATCAATAGTCAGACAAGCATATGAGCAAGGACCAGGCCACAGAATTGGTACTAGGGAGCATGACCCTGGGCAGCCTCAAGAGAGGAGGGCTAAGGCTCAGATCCAAGCACTCCTTCCTCCAGCAGTCAAGGGACAGCAGTTAGCTGAACAGGCCTGGCCTGCCAAGAGCACCTGCTGCTGGAAGGCTATCCCCCGCCTCTTCCCTGTACTAGGTGATAAGCTTGGGCCCTAAACTGGTTTGGTCAGAAACTCTAGCTCTCCTCTGTCCAAAACAGGAACTTAGAGTTCCCAGCCCTCCTCTGTACAGGCTCTCTGCTGGACTTACCTCCTCCTAACAGCACTCTGGATGGCAGTTGTATTGTCAGGTGAGGAAGACAAGTATAAGAACATTATGCAAGATGCCAGGAGTCACTCCAAACACCATAGCAGACCATATGTGTGCTCCTGACCTCCAACCAGATTGCCACTGTGGAAACTGTTAACAGAAAAAGACCCCACCCCCTGTTCCTTTTAGGAGCCATCATGTGAGAGCCCATGTGTTTGGGCCCAGAGTCAAATGTTCCCATCTAGAAAGCTGCCCCTGAGACCACCAGCCTGCCCTTTCTGGAGCACTCAGACTCTCCTTCCTCTTGGATCCTACTGTTTCAGCTTCTGCCATTAACTGAATCTACCAAGGTGCCTGGAGACAGAGCCTCTCTGGCATTGCTCTGAGCACAGGTGACCAGGGTTGTCCTTGTCCTGGACCATGGCATAAAACCCCCCTCAGCTGGAACACCTCCCCACACTTCCCATTGTCGGGACCAGATGTACATTCTCTCCATGTGAGGAATGGCTCCTATTTGCCCCTTGCCTACTCCAGCTTCTGGGAGCACAGTCCCTGCTTATTCTTCTGGATCTGTGTTCCTTCACCTACAGCCTGGCACCACTGCAGAGTGGTCCTAGGCAGCTGGAAAGTACCCCAGCAGGAGGCAGAGGAAACTCAGATCGGGTGGGTGAGTGAATTTCAAGGACCACTCAGCTTCCTTCATGGCAACCAGACCACTACCCCTCCCTGCCTCACTGCTACCTTCCTTCCAGATCCCTGCCACCCAGGCCCACATCATGGAGGACATTGAACAGTGGCTGTCCACAGATGTGGTAAGTTGGGGCTCACTCTTTGCCTAACAAGGAGGGATCCATTTGTCTTGTAGAGGGGCCTGGTGTATAACTGGTGAAGAGAGATAAGTATTAATGTCCTCATCTGGTTCCCCAGTGTTCTCCCCCAGGCAATAGCCTCCCTATCCCAGATCACACCTCCAGTGTGAGGTCCCTACATGTGTCAGCCATCATTCGGGAGAGGGCATTGGTTATAGACCAAGAGGGGTACTAAACTGTGTCCCCACAATAGCCCCTGGAGACCTAAAGCCACTCAGAGGGAGGCATCATTATCACCCCATTTCATATCAAAAAGGCTGATAACTGCAAGGGACCCAGCTCCTGGCCACCACGTTTCTAAAAGGGCATGACCAGAAGACATGATGAAGCCTGGCATCAGGGCTTCTCCCCAGCTTCCGCCACCACCTCTGTGGACATTAAAGACCCAGTGACAGCTTGAGCACTTCCCTTCCAAAGGCTGCCATCCATAAGCAGCAAGACTTTGTTTTTACCCAAATTAGGCCAAGAATTAGGCAGGACTCAGGCCCTACTAACTAGGGCAGAAGCCTCATTCCATCCCCTTGCCCCACGTCTTCAGGTGGTTAATGGGTTATAGCTTAGCTCCAGCCACACTTGAGCACAGCTTTAGCTCAAACAGTGCCAGTAGGTGTCAGCCTTCCATCCATGCAGCTGGGGGAAAGGAATGTGCTGCTGGGCACCACACCTGGGCTTGATATTCTGTGCTTAGCTTCCAACAGCTACCAACTTAGCCTCTGCTGCAGTTCCTTCCTTTCTTTCTTTTCTTTCTTCCTTCCTTCCTTTTCCTTCCTTCCTTTGTTTTTTTTTTTTTTTTTGTTTTGTTTTGTTTTGATTTTGTTGTTTTGTTTTGTTCTTGAGACAGGGTCTCTCTATGTAGTACTGGCTGTCCTGGAACTTGCTGTATAGACCAGGCTGGCCTTGAACTTACAGAGATCCTCCTGCCTCTGCCTCCTGAGTACTGGGATTAAAGGCATGTGCCACCATGCCCAGCCATCCTTCCTGTTTCTTTAAAAAGATTTAATTTTTTTTAAGATTTATTAATTTTTACATGTATGAATGTTTTACCTGCATGTCTGTATGTGCATCACATGCATACCTGGTACCTGAACAGGTCAAAAGAGGGCATCAGATCCCTTGGAACTAGAGTTACAATTGGTCATGAACTGCCATATGAGTACTAGCAACAAAACCCAGGTCCTCTGCAATAGCAAAAAGTACTCTTAAACACTGAGCTATCTCTCCCGGCCCTAATTTTATGTTTTAATTGTGTGTGTGTCTGTCTGTCTGTGTCTGTGTCTGTGTCTGTGTGTGTGTTCATGTGAGTGCAGTGCCCAGAGAGGCCAAAAGAGGGCATTGGTTCCCTTGAACCTGGTGTTAAAGGCTGTTATGAGTTGCCTGATAGATGTGCTAGGAACTGAACTCTGGTCCTCTGTGGGAATAGTATGAGCTCTTAACCACTAAGCCATCTCTTCAGCTCCAGCCTCCTTGTTTAAAGGAGAAACCGGAACACCTGGAGCCCTGACGCTCAGGAAGGAGTGAACAAGGCCTGTGTCCTGACACTAGGGTCAGCTTAAGCACACCGCCAGCACTGGTCCTGGTCAAGGGCCTGTCTTTGCCCACAGTGTGGCAGGCTGTACAGCTCCCAGCAGTACTAACCTCGGTCTCTTTCCCGCTGCGTTCTCAGGGCAACAGTGCTGAGGAGCCCTCTGGTGTCACCAGTGAAGGTAACAGACCACCCCTTCTACCTACTCCTTCCCTGGAAGTGATAGTCCTGTCCCTCCCCAGCTCTAGCCTCCAAAACTATTCTTTCCCATTAGAATTTGACAAATTCCTGGAAGAACGGGCCAAAGCTGCCGATCGACTACCCAACCTGGTCAGCCCTTCAGCCGAGGGACCCCCAGGACCTTCTCCTAGCACAGCTCCTCGAAGGAAGACCCAGGAGAAGGATGATGACATGCTGTTTGCCTTATGAATGCAGGGTCTGGCACCCTGCAGCCCAGGGCCTAGCACTCCCATACCCACTGGGGCCCCTCCCTCTCTTGGTGTTAATGCTGCTTGGGGGTAGTGTGTTAACCCCTTCTCTCTCCTCCTGGAGCCTGGGTGGCAGTAGGATGAACTGGGGGAATGAGTCAGCCCTCTACTGGGATCCTGACTGGTCCTGCCTCCTCCATCCTGCTACCCACTATGACTTTGCTGAGACCTGGGGCCCCAGACAAGCTGACCTGATGTGACCTGATTGACCTGGTATGAGACTGCTTCCATGAAATTCCCCTGGTTCCTTCCCCAGGGAAGCCCATGGGAGCCCTCCAGAATCCACACTACCAGTTTAGGTATAGAGGAGACATTACCACAGCCTTGCCCATCCCTGCCCCTGCAGAGCGGGGCCTGAAGAAGGCTTTGGCTGGCTGTTGGGATGGGCTATGGTGGCCCTGCTGAGCTGCCCACTGTCCAGGTACGAAGTTGCACCCAGTGAGGCAAGACCTCACCAGTCCAGGTGTCAAGATGAGACCTCGGGGGTTCTGGGTACTACGCAGAGCCCCCCAGTTCCTCCACTGCCTTTCCCCCATCCTTGCTCTGTTCCTCCAGCAGGGCTCCACCCACCTGAGGCTCACCTGTTGGTTGGTCCTCAGGTACAGGGAGAGATGCCTTTTGTGTCCCCAAATAAAAGTAGAAAGCCACCTGCCAGCGTGATCTGCTTCTGGCAGGAAGCATTTTAACCTCATGGTGGGCAGGGCCTACTTTAAGCTAGAGGCCATCTGAGAGGTGGGCATCTGTAGATGTAGCGTGGTCTATAGACCACACTCACAGCACAGCAGGGTGGTGCACACAGCCATACTCACAGATAAAACTCCTGTTTCACCACACAAATCCAGCCTCCATCTGTTCTGCATAGGACAGCCATCTGCCTCTTTGGGTTCCTTCACACGTGACTACCCCCATGCCCTGCCCATCCTACAACAGTGGCATGTTGCTCAAGAGGGAGCCAAGTATTGGTGGACAATGTTGGCATGTTGGGGCAGCAGGCCACAGGGAGAATGCTGGTGCCAGCCATGACCCAGGTGCTCTGCACTGTCTGCACTGCATACTGGTGACTAGAATTCATGGCCACCTTGGCACACAACACTGGACACTGGGCTGTGCACATCAGGTGTAGGCACCCAGACCTTGCCTGGTTCTACACAGCCCTCAAGAGGACAGACTAACAGTGGTCAGCACACAGGGTCTGGTACCTGCACTCTGAGACCTGGCTCAACCCTCTAGGGACAGTTGGGTAAAGGAACCAGATTAGGGATAGCCTGCATGGGCCCTGGCTGTTCCATTTTAAGCAGGGGAAGGGCCGAGTACACATCCAGGCCAAGCCCATTTACCCCTGGCCTGGTCCCACAGCATCCATGGTACAGGTAGATAAGAAGGGCCTTGTTTGATTAATTAACAAGTCATGGAGGAGAGGGACCCCAGCCCACTCCTCTGCCTACTTCCTTCATTCTCTCCATGTCTGAACCCTTTAGGGAAACTGACTTTGTGATGATCAAAGCCAAGGCTGCTGCTTTCCTGTGTAAGCTAGAAAGCCCCAGGAAGTTTCCACAGACCACTCCAGAAGCCCAGGGCCCTACCACTAACTACAGCTACCATCTTGTCTATTACCAGGGTTTGATATTGTCTGTGTAATAGTTGTAGGGCAGACATGGTATTCAGTGCAGGGGATACATATGGGGACGTGACAAATGTTCCTGCCTGGGGACTTGTAGAAGGGAAGGGACAATAAGATTAGAGCTGAGATAAAAGGGCCACTGCACTAATCAATCCCCAGATTTCCACCAAGACAGGGCAAGGCTGCAGGGGTTCTCTCTCTGGAGACCACGCAGACAGCAGAGGAAAGGGGATGCTGGCAGGAAACCAGGTACTGCCTGGCGACCTCAGGTCAGTTGGCAGCAAACATGGCTTGGAGCACTGCTGTTCTCATTCCTCAGCACAGCCCGCTGAGGTATGTGTCCGTTCAGGACAACTGCTGGAGACCTAGAGGGCAGCACCAGTCTCTCCTCCTGCCTTGGATGCCCCTTGGCAAGATCCCAGCAATAGGAGCGAAGCGGGGGCTGACCACAGGGCCTGGTGCTAGCCCTGCTACCGAAGCCAGCACTTCGTGAAGCCTCTGACCCCTCCGTGATAGCTGGAAGGCTGTCCTGCTCTGACGCGTGTGGGCCTGGCTTCAGGATCAGAGTTCCATTGTGACCACAAGATGGCAGCAGTGCTGCATGCACAAGAGCTCTTCTTGCTCCTGTCCCTTCTTGAACACACACACACACACACAGAGGCATGTGCTTGTACACACACACATACCTCCCGACACCTATCCTCGCTTCTCTGACTGGTGAAATAGGGAGATGGAGTCTGAAGGATCTGAAGTCCCTCCTTCAAAACTCAGCTAAGGACTTGATTCCCAGAAGCTTCAGCTCTGACACTGCCTGACTCCTGAGCTGTAGGGAAAACACACCAGAGCCAGCAGCAGGCTGTGAGGCTGTGGCTAGGTAGAGCCCATCTCCTGATGCTCCTGGTAAAACCTGGTGTGCAGACTAATTTTTGTACATGTACTAGTTCATGTACAGCTGCAGCTATTTGTACATGCCGGAAGTCAGGAGTGGCACCAGGTGTAGCCCAGCACCATTCTCAGAGCCCAGCTTCTCATGCTGTTCCCTTCTCCAGTAAAGAGAAGCAGCCTCACTGCACATTTTGCACATTTATTTTTCTTCCTTCCTTCCTTCCTTCCTTTCTTTCTTTGGTTTATTTTTTTTTCTTGTTTTTTCAAGAAAGGGTTTCTCTGTGTAGCCCTAGCTGTCCTGGAACTCACTCTGTAGACCAGGCTGGCCTAGACCTCAGAGATCCACCTATCCCTGCCTCCCAAGTGCTGGGATTAAAGATGTGCACCATTACTGCCCGGTTTATTTTTCACTTTTTGAGCAAGCAAACTCCCTAACCTCCCTCCTCAAATTCTGAGTGTTGTGGTCTCAGGCATCATCTCATGCCTGCCTTGGTCCACTCTGACTACTTCTTGCTTAGTCCCATCACCACCAGTCTGTTGCTGTCCCTCTCTGGTATCTTCCAGGCCATCCTCTGCTGGACCCCATGGCCCTGTCCAAACACCGCTCCTCTCTCAACTCAAGCCCCTGAGCTCCCTCTGGGCCACTGCCATCCCCTCACTACCAGTGGCCATCTTGTCACTCCTCTCACAGCTCTGGGACAGGAAGGGAAGAGGAGAAAGGGCAGGCTTCGCTGTGGGCAGATTGATAGAGTGACATCCACAACCTGCTGTCTGTGCTAACTCCTCATCTGGGCAGTTCTGGGATTTGTCCCTGGAGGAGACTTCTCCACCTCCAGCATCAGAAAGCTCCACAGAGATCATGGTCCATGCAGTTCCCTTGCATGGTTCCCCAGCAAAGGGCCACAGCTGGCTAAACAACAGACATTTGTTCTGGAAGTCCAAGATCCAGGTGTGGCAGAGATGTTCTCCTTGGTTTGAAGATGGCCTTTTTTTTTTTGGTTTTTCGAGACAGGGTTTCTCTGTGTAGCTTTGCGTCTTTCCTGGAACTCACTTTGGAGACCAGGCTGGCGTCGAACTCACAGAGATCCGCCTGGCTCTGCCTCCCGAGTGCTGGGATTAAAGGCATGCGCCACCACCGCCCGGCTGAAGATGGCCATTTTTACCCTGTGTTGTCACAATGGCTCATGTATCTTCACCTTGATTTCTTCCTCTTAGAAAGACATAGTTATATTGGATTATCCCCCTATCTAATGACCACATTGAACTTTAATCACTTCTTCTGAGGTGCCTCTCCAAATACAGTCACACCTGAGGACTTTAACATATGCATTTGGAAGGACATATCCTTCCCATGGCTATCACACACAGATTCTTTTCACTGTATAGAACAGTAGCATGTAATACCTGCCTCCATCCCTGGCCTCATGGAGATTTGCAGTGACTGATAGATCATATTTGGCCCAGCCCCAGAGCCATGGGAACTCACCAAGAACCAGCCATGAGACCAGAGCAGAGCTGGAATAGGAGACAGAAAGGACTCAGGTCTAGCGAGGAGCCTGGCTAAGGCTTCTACCTGCTCCCCAGGATGGCCTTCCCACCAAAAGCAGCACCTACCAGTCAGCAAGCAAGCTTCACTGCCACCCATCTGGATCCCCATCCTCCCCATTCCTTGCTTAGCCAGTCTGCACTCTGCCCCTGCCAAAGACCACCCTGCATTCCAGTCCCCACAGCTGCATGCTGCAAAGGACTTGGGCTCAATTCCCAGCACCCACATGGTAGCACATAACTATCTCTAGCTCCAGTTCCAGGGAATCGAGCTTTCTTTGGGCCTCTATGGGTACCAGACATGTACATAGTACATGGACATATATGCAAGCAAAAACACTCAAGACACATAAAATAAAAATAAATCTGGCTTTAAAAAAGATTAACATACCAGAAAAAAAGCCAAGTGATAGAAACTGGAAGCACTTCCCCACTCGGGCTTCGTATAATGAGTGGAACATGCTCAAGCCGGTTTGCCGAGGAGACTTGAAGTCTTTTGGGATCATTCTTTTCCTTGCTCACTAACCCTGCTCTCCTGGAACTCGCTCTGTAGACCAGGCTGGCCTCAAACTCTGAGAGCCACCTGCCTCTGCCTGCCCAGTGCTGGGATTAAAGGTGTGTGCCACCATGCCTGGCTGTTTGTCCTTTCTTAATAAATGGTGTCTGTTTATTTCTAACTGTGTCCCTGGTGCAATCTTTAGTTGGGAGTGGGGGGCACAAAAATCAGGAGGCAGGCAACCTCTGAACACAGATCTCTATGTATATCCCTGTCTCAACCTGGCTTAGGGAAGAGACAACTCCCACCCAGGCTGTGAGCACCAGGGAGGCAGTGCAGGACCAGAGCATGGAGACTCCCAGGCCTACCTTTTTCAAGCAAGTTGCCTTGTGGTTGGAGTCCTCCTGGGAGTCAACAAGTAGGCCCAGCTTCTGCCTCACACATCCGTGTACAATACTTTTGGTTTGAGGCAAATCCTTTCTCCTTTCTGGGCTTCAGTTTCCCCATTAGTTAATCCACAGAAGTGTCCCCCACTCTGCTACTCTGCCCAGTCTGCCTTCACACTTCACTACCCACTTCAGGAAAGAATGAAACAGGTGGACGATCACACCTATAATCCTCATGTTCAAATGGTTGTTATGAGTTCAAGGCCAGCCTGGGTTACATTATTTCAGGCTAGCCTGTGCTACAGAAGGATACCTGTCTCAAAACAGAAGACTGGGGAGAACACAAGGCAAGAAGCCCAAGTCATCTGTGGAGATAGGAAAGCAGTGTTAGACTATGCTGCCCACCAGACCAAAAAAAGAAAATATCTATCAGCAGGCTGGATGGACATGCAGAGGGGAAGAGCCAGCAGGCTCCAAAAGAAAGTGAGACCAGTAGGGTGGTGGCACATGCCTTTAATCCCAGTACTCAGGAGACAGGGGCAGAAGAATCTCTGAGTGAGTTCCAGGACAGCCAAGGGCTACACAGAGAAACCCTGTCTCAAAAAAGGGGGAAGTGAAATTCAGGCTAGGGTACATTCTTTTTTTTTTTTTTTTTTTTTTTAATGTATACAGTATTCTGCCTGCAGGCCAGAAGTGGGCGCCAGATCTTATTACAGATGGTTGGGAGCCACCATGTGGTTGCTGGGAACTGAACTCAGGACCTCTGGAAGAACAGCCAGTGCTCTTAACCACTGAGCCATCTCTCCAGCCCAAGGGTACATTCTTGCACCCTGGTCCCACCCCTAACAAGGGGAAGTAAAATGGATATGGAGAGGGTTATGGGTAGCTGTTCCTACTGGATGCAGCCCTTACCAGAGCTTTAGGAAATTACATTTAAAGATAAGTGAGGTCGGTGAGGCTAGCTAGGTCAAGGTCCAGTTTCTGCCTCACTTCAAGAAGGGACACTGGGAGCTGGAGAGATGGCTCAGTGGTTAAGAGCACTGGCTGCTCTTCTGGAGGACCCAGGTTCAATTCCCAGCACCCACATGGCAGCTCACAACTGTAAGTCTAGTTCCAGGGAACCTGGCACCCTCACAAAAACATACATGCAGGCAAGACACCAATGCACATGAAATAAAAACAAATCATTTTTAAAAAATTTTTAAAGAAGGAACTCTGAGGGCATTGGGCTGGTATGTTCTAAATTCTGGGCCTGGGCCTGTGCATAAGGCTGCATGGAGGCTGGGAACATCACTGTGTGCATTCCTGTGCACTTTTGTGTTTTTGTCTACATGATATTTCAATATGTTGAGCAGTTACTGTTTCTCCCTTTTGCAATTCAGTAATCAGACTGGGTCCAGTATTACCCATCAGAGACACTCTGCCTGCCCAGCCTCCATCTGTGCAGCCCTGCTGCCTTAGGCAGAACCCCTGACCCAAAAGGACAGGAATTGAGAATAACCAGACTCACTGGGCTACAGGCTCTGAGACACTCTTGCCAACCTTAACTTCAGCCTCATGAACATGCTCATTCATGAACCCCTAGGCCTACACTGTCCTTGAAGGCTTTGCTCCCGGCTCTGCAAACTGCTGAGCCTATGCCTTTCACTGTCTTCTTGATTTACTGATATTATCTCTGATATCCCCTCCTGGTACCCATGCCCTCACCTCTCTTCAGTCACTGCTGTGCCAAGAGCCCTACCCCTAGTCCACCAGCTAGCTACAGGTCAGGAGCAGACACCTATGTTTTCTCTTGTATTACACAAAGTGCAATGACTTGGAGGAGACAGACTGGAGCTGAGGATCAGGGATGCATTCCTGCCTCTGCTCTTCAATCAGGATCCTCCTCAACCAGCCTTGGCCCATGTGCCATGCTGCCATCATAGATGTGGCACACAGGCACGCAAGCCTGCACACCCTCTAGTCTCAGCACGGCATGAGGTGCTGCATGAGCACAAGAAGAGGGTATTCATGAGATCTGAGGTTAAATTTTCAAGGTTTGACTTTTTAAAGATTTAGTTATTGTTTTTATTTATGTGTGTGGATGTGTGCTTTTGTAAGTTCATGTGCACTATGTGTGCAGGTGCCCATAGAGGCCAGAGGGAATTGAAACTCCTGGAATTGGATTTACAGGAGGTTGTGAGCCACTGGTGTGGGTGCTAGGAGCTGAACCTGTAAGAGCAACAAGTACTTTTAACCTCTGAGCCATCTTTCCAGTCTAAAGGCTGAATTTTAAAAATTCATCTATTTTTTATGTGTATGGGTGTCTTTGCCTGCTGTAGGTCTGTGCATTACTTGCATATAGTGCCCATGGAGACCAGAAGAGGGCTGGTCTTCTGGAACTGGAGTTACAGATGTTAGTGAGCTACCGTGTGGGTGCTGGGAATCCAACCCTGGTCCTCTAGAAGAGCAGTCAGTGTTCTGAACTGTTGAGGCATCTCTCCAGCCCCTGTAATTTTTAGACAGCTTTTAAATTATTATCATCACATTAGATGCACACACACACACACACTTACCTGAGTGCACACATGCTTAAGTGAGCATGTAGAGGTCAGAGAGGAAGGCTTAGGAGTTGGTCCTCTCTGTTCACCACGTGGGCCCTGAGATCAGACTCAGGGTTTCAGGCCGAGAATCTACAGGCTACGCCATCTCACATGCCTGGCCATTGTTTGGGGTTTTGTCTGTTTGTTTGTTTTGTTGTTGGCTTTGTTTTTTGTGGGTTTTTTGTTGTTGTTGTTTTGTTTTGTTTTCCTTTTTTGAGACAGGATCTCCTGTAGCAAAAGCTGACCTCAAATTGACTGTGTAGGGACAGGCAGTGGTGGTGCATGCCTTTAATCCCAGCACTCAGGAGGCAGAGGCAGGCAGATCTCTGAGTTCAAGGCCAGCCTGGGCTACAAAGTGAGTTCCAGGCCAACCAATTGACTGCGTAGCTGAAGCTGAGTTACACTCTCGACCCTTCCTCCTCTACCTCTTAAATTGAGGTCACAGACATACCACCTTCCTGGGCTGAGGCCAGAACTTCCCCTGCATAAAGGGAACAAGAAAGTGAGTGGCAATGCATGAGCTGTCACGAAGCAGGCAAAGCAGTGGGAACTGGCTCAGCATGTCCAGGGCAGCTACTGGATGACACGGAACCAAATCTGCCCAAGTTGTGAATTATGCTGTAGATTTGGAAACTCAAGAAGGGAAGAGCTAAAGCCTCTACCAGGAAAGGGGCAATGACCACACCATCCCCGTGTACCCTGGAAGAAGGGCAGCAGAGCAGAGAGCCAGAAAGGAAGCCAGGTGTGGCAGCATACATCTTAATCCCAACCCTCAGGAGGCAAAGGCGGGTGGATCTGTGTGAGTTCAAGGTCAGTCTGATCCTCAAAGTGAGTTCCAGGACAGGGAAAAAGCTGCACAGAGAAACCCTGTCTTGGAAAATCAAAACAAAAACAAACAGAACCAGAAAGGAGGAAAAGAGAGAAGAGACAAGAGAGCACCAGTGAACTGGGACCAGGCAGAGTCTGCAGGCTCTGAGATGAGCTGCTGGATGGGAGAGAAGATCAAAGCCAACCAGAAGAACGTCTAAGGTGCCATGTCACTTTGTCCTCTAAGTGGCTTGCTGTCAACCCTCTCAGTGTCCCCAGATGTTCTGCCTACAAATATTTGTCAAGAGCGGCACTTTGTGGAACTGGAGAAGGGTGACAGTTCATTCCTGAGTCAGCACAGCACAGAACAGGAAGCCCTGTGAAGGATTGGGGTACTGGGGCTCTATGGTGAAAGCAGAAGTTACCCTCCCCTCTCCAGACCTCCAAACCTCCTGGAGGACTTGCATAGACACTGGGCACTGACTTCCCAGGATGGGAACCTCCATGCAGTCAGGATGCTCTTTTTTTGGGAGGAGGGGGGTTCAAGACAGGTTTTCTCTGTCCTGGAACTCACTTTGTAGATCAGGCTGGCCTCAAACTCACAGAGATCTGCCTGCCTCTGCCTCCCAAGTGCTGGGACTAAAGGCATGTACCACCACACCTGGCTGCCAGGATGCTCTTTTAAAAACATATTTTATTGGTAGGTATATATGTATATGTGTGTATATGTATAGATAGATGCTTGTGAGCATAGTGTATGTTTGAAAAGGCAATTGATTGCCTGGAGCTGGACTTATAGGTGGTTGTGAACCACCTGATGTGGGACCTGGGTAATATGAACCAAATTATGTCCTCTGGGAGTGCAGCATGACTTCATTTTTTTTTAAAAAAAATTTATGTGCATTGGTGTGAGAGTGTCAGATTCTCTAGAACTGGAGTTACAGACAGTTGTGAACTGCCATGTGGGTGCTGGGAATTGAACTCAGGACCTCTGGAAGAACAGCCAGTGCTCTTAACCTCTGAGCCATTTCTCCAGTCTACAGGGTGACTTCTTGTAATGACTGAGCTATCTCTCTCTCTCTTTTTTTTTTAATTATGTATACAGTGTTCTGCCTGCATATATGGCTGCAGGCCAGAAGAGGGCACCAGATCTCATTACAGATGGTTGTGAGCCACCATGTGGTTGCTGGGAATTGAACTCAGGACCTCTGGAAAAGCAGCCAGTACTCTTAACCACTGAGACATCTCTCCAGCCCCGAGCTATCTCTTAAACCCCCAGGATGCACATCTGACCATGTTTAATTTTAAAATTGCATTTATTTATTTATTTATTTATTTATTTATTTATTTATTATTCACTTACTTACTTACTCATGTGTATGTGTGCATGCCTGCTAGGGGAGGCCAGAGGACAATTTTCAGGACTCAGGTCTCTCCTTCTGCTGTGTGGATCCCAGGGATCAAATCCAGGTTATTGTAAGTCATCAGGCTTGACAGTAGGAACTTTTACTAACTGGGCCATCTCACTGGCCTTAACCATGTTTTATAATACCTAGTCCTCAAACCTCAACAAAATCAAATCTTTTACCCAAGTTAAAGACTCGAGTTCTGTCCTGGCCAAAACTTCTGGGTCTGGCTCCTGTAACACCCAGAACACAGGCTGTTTTCCTCACACAAGCCTCAAAGTCCTGTGCCCCCACCTTATGGCCTCTGTACAAGACATTTGTTGTTCCCTGTAGGACATGCCCCTCCCACAAATTATCTCACCTGTCCTTCGGTGTGTCATCTCCTCCAGTCCAGTCATTCCTAACCTCCTGACCAGACATTCACCCATCATGGAATTCTCTGTGGTTACAATAGCAAGATGAATGGAAGGATCATAAGATGGCTTATTATGCCTTAGACATGTGTGACACATCGTGGCTCTGCGCCACCATCCCTGAACCTATTGTCCATATGAAAACAAGTTGGAGGCCCATTGTGAAGAGGAGGAGGTGGCAGTTGGGAGCAGTGCCTGTTCTGTTATCAGGTACTTCACACTCACAGACTCACCCTCACATACAGGGAGGAGGGCTGTTGGACAGTCCTAAAATGTGATGACATGGGTAAGAGAGAGAATGAGCTCCCTGTGTTTGTCATGGACCTGGGTTGGCCTGCTGAGACTTGGGGCCCTGGGAGTCAAGAAGCCTGATTACTGCTCTGCTGGTTTTTAATGCAGGGAAACTGCAGGTCCAAACATGTCCCCTGAGAAGCACAGAACCCACCCCCACAGCACAACTATCTTCTCAGGAGCAACCAGAGATCATCCTTTGCCTTGACTGGCAGCTGGCAGAGATTCACACAGTCATAGGCTGGCATAGCACAACAGCCAACCTTGGAATCATAGGCCTAGGTCTTATTGGCACACCTCCAATGTCGAGGCATTTACCATCTACCTGGGAGTCTTTCTCCCAGAAACCCCCAACTCTGCCCACAAACTAAGCCATAAAGGTCGGTTGATGTGATGTTTAGTGGTGTCCATAGGGTTCTGGTGTGGGCTTGTGGGAAAGCTCTAAAGATGGACAGTATGATTATGTGTTTTACCATGAGTTTCCTTTATTTTACTTATTCCTGTGTGTACCTGTTCCTGTATGTGTTCTTACGTGTATACATGTATATGCATGTGTGTCTCTCGAGACCAGAAGTCAATGTCTAGTGTCTTATCCAATCACTCTACATCTTATTTTTCAGGACAGGGCTTCTCACTAAACCTGTAGCTGGCCAACTGGGCTAACCTGGCTAGCCAGTGAGCTCCAGCCATCCTCCTGTTTCTGACTCCCAGCACTGGTTTTAAAGACATTTTTGGGTTATTCTATCTTATAAGTATGAGTGTTCTGCCTACATGGATTATATATACCACATGTGTGCCTGGTGCCCACAAGAGGCCAGAAAAGGTTATTGAATCCTCTGGAGCTGGAGTTACAGAAGGTTATGAGCCACCATATGGGTGCTGGGAATCAAACCCAGGGCCTCTGCAGGGGCAACAAGGGCTGTAGACCACTGAGCCACCTCTCCAGCCAGCTAGCACTGGCTTTTTACAAGTGTTTTGAGAATCCAAACCTATGTCCCCACGCTTGCCCAGCGCCGTGAGTACTTTACTACCAAAGCCATCTCCCCTGCCTCTTTACCATAGTTTTTAACAAAATTTCCTAATGTACAAGCTGCATGACTTGTAACAGGCTATGAGACGGGGTCTCACTTTGTCACCTTGGCTGGTCTGCAGCCCACAGAGATCTGCCTGCCTCTGTTTCCTGAAGGCAGGGATTAAAGGGTACTGCTACTAGGCTGACAGAGGCTGGGGGTGTGGCTCAGAAGAGGAGTGCTTACCCTGCTTGCAGGAGAGAGAGGCAAAGTCCTGGGGTCCATTCCCAGCACCATGGGCAGTGGGCAAAGAGCACTAACCCAGTGAAGGCCTATCCCACCTCTTCTGTCCTGCATCACCCTCCTGTGCTGTGGTCTAGTGTGCTGTGTTCTGGGAATAAATTCAGGGAAGTCACTGTCCTTGATTCTGTAATTGATTGATCCATCAGATGATTAACTGATTTATTGATGGAAATCTGTAGAGCCCCTGTCCCCATGAAGGCCATCCAGGATGCTGACCTCTTGGGGATTGGCCCTGATGACCCGCCTGACCTTGAATGACAACAGCATAGGATGATATAAGGCTCAATCTCTGTTGGCCTCTGGGGAATGTCAGATGACAGAGCAGCATATGTTGAAGAAGAGGCGAGATGGTAGGAGTTGTTATAACTGAAGCCACCACCACCCCAGGACCATACCCAATGGACACAGCCAATTAGAGGGCACAAGACATAGGCTAGCCCAGAGCCTCCACCAGCCCAGACTATGCCAAGTCATTTAGAGCATTTCTGTCTTTCTTTCTGTCTTTCTTTTTTTCTTTCTTTCTTTTTCTTTTTTTTTTTTTTTTTTTTTGTTTGTTTGCTTGTTTGTTTTTTGAGACAGGGCTTTTTTGTGTAGCCCTGGCTGCACTGGAACTACCTTTGGACACCAGGCTGGCCTAGAACTAACAGAGATCTGCTTGCCTCTGCCTTCCAAGTGTTGGGATTAAAGGCATTCACCACCACCCAGCTTGGTTTTTTGTTTTGTTTTGGTTTTTGGGTTTTTTTCTTTAGTTCAATCTATTGTATATGTTATATGAGAGACTTCTAGTTTTTTATTAGAAATTGTAAGGGGGGACTAGGGATGTAGCCCTGGCTTTGATAGAGGCAGATGGATCAGAAACTCAAGGTCATCCTTGGCTATCTAGGGAGTTCAAGGCCAGCCTGGGCTTTATGAAGCTTTTGCAAGAATCTGTTGGAGCTGAAGTACAACTACTTTTTGATTGGAGCATGTGAGCTCCATCAGGCCATAAAAAATAAATCATTCTGGTCTATTTTCAGTGTGATGTACATTTACAGTTCATCAATGAATAACAGAGAAGCGGGAGGCACTAGGCCCCTGTCATCTTCATCTAGTGCTGATATTTCTTGCTTAGGTTGAAGATGAAAAGTTACAGTCAACC
>CABHPH010061793.1:0-18178 GCA_902168325.1 Peromyscus nudipes
CAGATGCTAGTTTCCATGTAACTGTTAACGGTTCTCAGCTTCTGCCTCCCTCCTTGTGTGTTTGTTGGGGACATAGTTTTTTAAGTCTCCTGTAGCCCAGGCTGTTGCCATTACAGGGATGTGGCACCATGGCCAGCTCCCTCTTTATCCATCTGTCTCCCGACTGCCTTTATTCTTTCTCTCTGTCCCTTTCCCTCCCTCCTTCCTTCCTTCTTGCTTTACTAGACACACCCCTGACCAAAGTGGTTCCCCCTCTGCTTCCTGGTCACGTCCTCGGTCATGGAGATTGCCTTTCTGCTTCACTTCTCGATGTTCCATATTTCTATCCCTGTATCTGGGTCCCTCCACTTCTCTAGGCTTCGGCCTTTTTATTCTTTGTATTCGACCTAGAGCACCTTTTCTATTGCCCTCCTCATCATGGCAGCTCCCTGACCTAGCCTCCACATACTAACTTAGCCTTCTTTATTCAGCAAATATGTGTTTAGTCCAATGGTGTGCCAGACACTGTGATGAACAAGGCAGACAGGTTTCTCATCCTTTAGAAGAAAAATATAACAATAAGAAATCTTTTTTAAATGATTTATTTATTTTTATTGTATGTGCATTGGTGTTTTCCCTGCATGTATGTCTGTGTGAGGCTGTTGGAGCCCCTAGAACTGGAGTTACAATTGTGAGCTGCCATGTGGGTGCTGGGAACTGAACTTAGCTCTTCCAGAAGAGCAGCTAGTGCTCTTAACTGCTGACCCATCTCTCCAGCTCACAATAAGCAAACATTTAAAGCTATGGTGAAAATAAAACAGCCATATATTACAGGTCATGGTGGTGTATGCCTTTAATTCCAGCACTCAGAGGGGCAGAGGCAGGCGGATCTCTGTGAGTTCAAGGCCATCCTGTTCTACATAGTGAGTTCTAGGACAACCAGGGCTACACAGACCCTGTATCAAAATAAATAAGTAAACAAAAACTGCCATCTATTAGGCAGTGTCTTTGGATGACACTGCTTCAGGAAACCTTCTGCTGACCACTCCACACCTTTGCCTCCTCCACATCCTGCAGCAGTTATGGGAATACTAGCCTGTCACAGGGTGGGTCTCTATCCAAAGTCTGGGCAAGTACCTGAGGGCAGAGGCTGTCTGGCCACCCACACTGTCTCCCAGTGGCCTGACAATCCTCTGACACTGGAAGAATGTTTTGTATTCAAGGAGGTAAAATGCAAGGCAGAAAAGGGAGTAGGGCGAGCCTTAGAGTCAGGCCCCAGCTGCACATCTCGATTGTCTTCCTCACTGTGCCATGAAGGGAGCTGCTAGTGTTTCTGTGATGTTTCACCAACAGGGAAACAGGCTGCTCAAGATGTGCAGCCAAGAGGCTGCCAAGCAGGATTCCAGGGCAGGTCTGTAGCCCCAGGCCACACTTTGAACTGCTTACCAGCTGCTGCAGAGAGAGAAAGGAGTCTCTGGAGCTTCAGAGGGGTTTGTCTCTTTATTTATTTATTTATTTATTTATTTATTTATTTATTTATTTATTTATTATTTATATATTTTTATTTATTTATTTGTTTGTTTGTTTATTTATTGGTTTTTCGAGACAGGGTTTCTCTGTGTAGCTTTGCGCCTTTCCTGGAACTCGCTATGTAGTCCAGGCTGGCCTCAAACTCACAGAGATCCGCCTGCCTCTGCCTCCCGAGTGCTGGGATTAAAGGCGTGCACCACCACCACCACCACCACTACCACCACCACCACCACCACCACCACCGCCCGGCTCTGGTTTGTCTCTTTAAACAGGGTCTTATGTATCCCTGGCTTAAAGCCCTAGGTCCTACTTAGGTTATCCTAAGTCAGGATAACCCTGAACTTCTGATCTTCCTGCCACCATCTCCTGACTCTTGGGATTACATGCCTACACCGTCATGCCCAGTTTATTCAGTGCTGAGTGTCAAACCCGGGGATTTGTGCATGTTAGGCAAAAATTTGACCAAGTGAACTACAATCCAAGCCCTAGAGATCAAGGTTTTATTTGTTTGTTTGTTTATTGTCTGATATGCTGAGGCAGGACCTGGTTCTGTGGCCCAGGCTGCCTTGGCCCTGGTACTCTCCCTGCCTCAACCTCCTGGGTGCTGGGACTATAGGCATCCACCACCAACCCCAACTTCAGAAGTTCATTCTACAGTCAAGGTCAATAGCATCAAAGGCTGTGGCAAGGGATGGGAGCACCAGGGAGAGATGGGAAACCGGAGCTCCTGGGATGATGTGGTAGGGTAGTAAAAGAAAGGTGACAATGGACCAGGGTGTCTTAGAGGGCAAGCTGTGTCTCATACCTCCTCTAGATGTGTCCCCTGGTCCTAGATTAACCTGGTAGGTACATCCTCAGTTACTAGCCACCCCTGCCTTTCTTTTTCTCTGGGCCCCAGCACACAGCCTAGGATAGATAATTCTAAAATTCTCACCCCCATCTAGGGACACAGTTGGAGCTGCTATCCCCTGGGAAGATGATGGGGCAAGGGCATTCCTGTTGTCTTCTTGGGTTCTAGGAAACAAGAGAATGTCTAGGTGTGAGCACAGCCATGAGAAGGGCCTGGAGACACTTCAGGAAGACTTCCTCCGAGAATGGCACTTTGGGATAGGGAGGAAAGCTTTGGGCTGTCCCAAAGGTGTCCTCGGGCCCCTGTGACAAGGCTTGTCCCCCATCAGAGAGGTAAGAAAGTAGTACCAGAGCTTGCCCCAGACCTTTCTGCTAAAGTAGTTCCAACATTTCTGTCTTCTTTATCCCTCTTGCAAAATCTACCAGGGACAGTCCTTTTATAGGAGAGTAGGAATGGGGGAGAGAGAGAGAGAGAGAATGAATCAGAAAACCTATGAGGAGGAATATACATATTTGGAGTGCTGTATAAACCAGACCTTGGTGGCATTAGCCTGTAATCCCAGCTATTCAGGAAGCAGAGGTAAGAGGAGCACAAGTTCAATGCCTGCCTGTGCAATTTAGACTGTCTTGAAGTGAAAATTAAAAATAAATAAATAAATAAATAAATAGGGGGGCTTGGGAAATGGCTCAATGGATAAGAAGTCTTGTGGAAACAAGAAGACCTGAGTTCAAATCCCTAGGATTCACATTGAAAAAACAAAAACAAAAACAACTAAGGCTAGTGAGGCTACTCAGTGGATAAAGACACCACTAACCCCAACAACCTATTGATCTCCAGAACCCACAGCAAAAGGAAAAAATAAACTCCTAAAAGTTGTCCCCCGACAGACACACACACACACACACACACACACAAATAAATAAAATGTAAAATAAAAAGCCAGGCATAGCCACATGTGCCCATAAGCCTGGTGCTGGGAGGGCAGACACACAGGCAGCCTAGTAAAAATGGGAAGTGTATTGCTCAGTGAGGGATTTTTTTTTTTTTTTTTTGGTCATAAGCCAATTTTCACACTGTTGTTTCTCCGACCACAAATACAGGCCCATTTTCAATCAGGTTCTAGAAGTCTGGGTTGGGTCAGGGCCTCTAGTCTGGACTGACCAGAGGACCCCTTTGTCACTATGGCAGTAGAGGGACACTGGCTCTGCTGGTCCCTACCCGGAGCTTAGGGCAGAGCTCCATGCAGCCGCCCCACCTCCACGAAGGCCTCCACACAGCGGTCAATGTCCTCCTCACTGTGTACTGCTGAGATCTGGACCAGGATCCGAGCCTTGCCCTTAGGGACCACAGGGTAGCTGAATCCGATGACAAAGATGCCTTTCTTTAACATGTCATCTGCCATTTGAGAAGACAACCGGGCACCACCCAACATCACGGGGCAGATGGGGTAATCAGCTCCTGAGACAGTGAAGCCAGCAGCTTCCATTTTACTGCGGAACCTCCGGGTCTTGGCAGCCATAGACTGGACAATGGCGTTACTCCCCATGAGCAGGTCCAGAGCCTTAGATGCACAGCCAACGACGACAGGGGCAGGCTGTTGGAGAAGAGGTAGGGCCGAGACTGCTGCCGTAGCAGGGATACCAGAGGCTCAGGCCCTGTAGTATAGCCCCCTGATGCTCCACCGAGCGCCTTCCCCAGAGTGGGGTTGATGATGGTGACTTGGTCCATCACACCTAGCAGCTCATCTGTGCCCCGTCCAGTGGGCCCAAGAAAGCCAGTGGCGTGGCATTCATCCACAAAGACCAGGGCCCCATATCGAGCAGTGAGGCGGCAGATCTCCTGCAGAGGAGCAATGTCGCCATCCATGGAGAAGGCTCCATCTGTGGCCACCAGGCGCAGCCGGGGCTTCTGAGCCTCTTGAAGCTTAGCTTCTAGGTCAGCCATGTCCAGGTGGCGGTAACGGTACTTATTGGCCTTGCACAGCCGGATGTCGTCAATGATGGAGGCATGGTTCAGCTCATCTGGCAGCACCGCATCCTCGGGGGTCAGCAGAGCCTCAAATAGGCCGGCGTTGGCATCAAAACAGCTGGGATAGAGGATGGCATCCTCACGCTGGTGGAAATGGGCTATCTTGGCTTCTAGATTCTTATGGATGCTATGGGTCCCACAGATGAAGTGCGTAGAACTGAGGCCAGCTCCAAACTCTTCCAGAGCCTGCACACCTGCCTGGATCACCTCAGGGTGGCTGCTCAGGCCCAGATAGTTATTGGCACAAAAGTTGAGGATTTCTCTGGAGATACCGTCCACGCGGATGCACGGTCCCTGGCGGGACGTGATCACTCGCTCACTCTTCCAGGTGCCAGCCCCGCGGATCCCTTCCAGCTCGCCCTCCACGCTGCCGCGCAGCTGCGCCAGCGCTGACTGCGCGCGGCGGCCGGGTGACAGTGTCGTGTGCCACACGCTGCTGACCCACATCGCGCCCACCTGGTGGGATTTTTTTTTTTTTTAAGATTTATTATGTATATAGTATTCTGACTACATGTATGCCTGTCCACCAGAAGAGGGCACCAGATCTTATTATAGATGGCTGTGAGCTACCAAGTAGCTGTTGGGAACTGAATTCAGGACATCTGGAAGAGCAGCCAGTGCTCTTAACCTCTGAGCCATCTCTCCAGGCCCCAGTGAGGGATCTTGTCTCCCTTCCTCTGACCTCTACCTGTGTGTACACAAGTATGTGTACCCACATATATCTGTGTATATAACATACCCTAAAAAGTTCTGGGGCTTAGGTTAGTGGTACAGCACCTACCTAAAATGCACAATATTTAGGGTTCAGTCCCCAGTGATAAAAGGGCTTGAAAGAGTGTGGTAGTTTGAAAATAACTGCCCCCATAATCTCATAGGAGTGGCACTATTAGGAGGTGTGGCCTTCTTGGAGGAAGTGTGTCACTGTGGAGGCAAGCTTTGAGGTTTCTTAAGCTCAGGATACTTCCCAGTGTTTCAGTCGACTTCCTGATGCCTGCAAGATGTAGGACTCTCAGCTACTTCTCCAGGACCACATCTGCCTGTATGCCACTGCCACACTCCCCACCATGATGATAATGGACTAAACCTCTGAAGCTGCCACTGGAATTAAATGTTTTCCTTTAGTAGAGTTGCCGTGGTCATGGTGTCTCTTTTTGTTTTTTTCAAGACAGGGTTTTTCTGTGTGGCTTTGGAACCTGTCCTGGAACTCACTCTGTAGACCAGGCTGGCCTTGAACTCACAGAGATCCGCCTGCCTTTGTCTCCCGGATGCTGGGATTAAAGGCGTGTGCCACTACCACCCAACTGTGTTGTCTCTTCACAGCAATAAAAACCCTAAGACAGGGGGCTCAGTGGTTGAGAGCACTGGCTGCTCCTCCAGAGGACCCAGGTTCAATTTCCAGCACCCACATGGCAGCTCAAGTGTCTGTAACTCCAGTTCCAGAGGATCTGACGTCCTCTTCTGGCTTCTGTGAGCACACATACACATTGTGTACAGATATACATGTAGGCAAAACACCCACACGCAAAGTTGTTTTTTTTTTTTTTTCTTTTCAAAAAGGACAGGCACAATAGTACATGTCTTTAATCCCAGTACTCAGGAAGGTGGATCTCTGTGAGTAAAAGGCCAGTCTGGTCTACAGAGAGAGACCCTGCTATCTCAAAAAGGGTCTCATGAGCATTGTATGGAGGAAAACGCCAGGCGTAAAAGCACAGACTGCAAGGCACAGTGCTGGCGTATGACTATAGTCCTTGCAAATGAGACCAAGCCAGAAAGACCGCCTCAAGTTCCAGGACAGATTGCCTCTCCCCAAAAGTAAGGAAATAGGATGAGGGAAGATGGCTCAGTAATTACATGTGAAGCCTGAGTTCAGATCCCCAGCATCAGTGTAAGGCAGGCAGTGCGTGCATAATCCCAGCATGAGAGTCCATCTCAGAATAAGAGTCCAAAAATAACCTGCTAGTGTGCTGGTGCACGCTTTAACCCAACACTTAGATGGCAGAGGCAGGCAGATCTCTGAGTTCGAGGCCAGCCTGGTCTACAGAGGGAGTTCTAGACCAGAAAAGCTACATAGTGAGAGGTGTCTCAAATAACACTGACAACAACCTTGAGTCTACAGTTTTACCATTGATTGAAGACACGGAACTGGGACTACAGCTCAAGTCAGAGGACTGCACAGCACGCACAAAGGCAGCCCTGGATTCTGTTCCCCAGCACTGTATCAACCTGACTTGGTGCTCCAACCTTGTAACCCCAGCATTTGGGAGGCAGAGGCAGGAGAATCAGAAATTCAAGGTCATCCTTGACTATCAAGTTTCCAACCAAATAGGGACTTTGGATGGGTATTCTCCTTGTTTTTTGATTCCCCGCCCCCCCAGACAGGGTTTCTCTGTGTAGTTTTGGTGCCTGTCCCGGAATTCACTCTGTAGACCAGACTGGCCTCGAACTCACAGGGATCCACCTGCCTCTGCCTCCTGAATGCTGGGATTAAAGGCGTGTGCCACCACCGCCTGGCTTGTTTTTGTTTTTTGAGACAGGGTTTCTCTGTGTAACAGCCCTAGCTGTCCTGGAACTCGATTTGTAGACCAGGCTGGCCTTGAACTCAGAGCTCTACCTGTCTTTGCCTCCCTGGGATTAAAAGGCATGCACCACCATGCCCAGCTGCTGCTTTTTTGAAGTTTTTGAGACAAGGTCTTACTATGTGGATGACTAAACTAGCATCCAATTTACAGCAATCCTTCTGCCTCTGCCACCCAAGTGCTGGGGTGGATGACAGGAATGCACACATTAGGCTGTCATTGTTAGTTATTGTTTTGTTTAGTACAGGATCTCACTCTTGCAGTCCCGACTGGCCTGGAACACCCTGCGTAGCCAAGGCTAGTCTCAGACTTGTGATAGTCCGCCTGCTTCAGCCTCCCTGAGTGCTGGGGTTTCAGGCATGCGCCATGTCCAGCTACAGAAATCCCTGTATTACTTTCCTAGCTGTGCTAAAACACCATGACCAAGGTAACTTAAGACTGAGTTTATTTGGGCTTACTGTTCCAGAGGGTTAAAAGCCATGATGGGCCGGGCGGTGGTGGCGCATGCCTTTAATCTCAGCACTCAGGAGGCAGAGCCAGGCGGATCTCTGAGTTTGAGGCCAGCCTGGTCTACAGAGTGAGATCCAGGACAGGCTCCAAAAGCTACACAAAGAAACCCTGTCTCGAAAGAAAAAGAAGAAAAAGCCATGATGATGTAGAGGAGCACGCAAAGGCATGGTGGCTGGAGCAAGAAGCTGAGCTTACATCTTGATCCCCAAGCACAAAGAAGAGAGTCAGAAATAGAATGGTGCCTGGCTTTGAAAGCTCAAAAGCTCAAAGCCTGCCCACCATGACAATTCTTTCAGCAAGGCCACACCTCCTAAATGTACCCAAACAGCACCACCAACTGGGAACCAAGTATTCAAACTTCTGAGTCTATGGGAAACGTTCTCATTTAAACCCTCTCACTCTCTAGTACTCTGGGTAATTTGTGCTGCCTGCAAGGACAAGAAGCACCATTCCTTACCTGTGATTGCCCAACAAGCTGACTGCTGGGGCCCTTCTACACCGTGATAAGGGTTAAAAGGCCCTTACCTGAGATCCTGCCTCTGGTTCAAGGGCCCAAGCTGTTTCTACCACACCCCCTTCCCTATACAGGACACTAGGAAGAGATGCCAGGCCTTGAGAATGGGCAGGGGATCTGGTTCCTAGCTCTGATATCCACTTCATACCTCTACTCTGCATGTCTGGTGGATAGACATTGACCAGAATGACTAGTGGCCATCTTAGCTGGCCCAAGATACCACTGGACAGTCTGGAGAATCACCAGGCGTCCTTTACTGTTTATAAAAGGCATGGGCCCAGCAAATGCTGAGGCCAATGTCACGGAAAAGTGCCTTTGCTCTTCCTGCCCTCAGCCACCTCCCAAAGCACCTGACCCGGAGCTGCTAAGGAACTCAAGGCTGGCTCTGCAGTCTTCTCTTAGCCTGAACTCTCCTCCGCATGTTGAATGGTACAGACACTGAACCCTAGGGCTGGCAGGAGGGGTGCCTGCAGGAAGCTGGCAGAAAGAGCTGGATTGGCCTTTAGAATCCTACTCTGTGGCTCTCACTGAAGATGAGGGTAGCTGGGCCTTCCTACATCCACAGGAAACGGATTCCGTAGGCAGTGACAGCAGGATGGTTTTAAGATATCCCCAATATGGGGCCAAATAGCCTGGCAAAATCCAGAAGGTGGAGGACAGGGTTTGGCTCACTGTTAGGAACCTAAGCAGGCAAACAGGGCCGAGTGGGGCAAGGGACAGTGTCTCAGGGTCCTGGAGGTGTTTGCTCTTCCTGGGGCACAGCTATTGGGTGGGGCAATGAGGTGTCAGTGCAGAGGGGCCAACGGTGTCTGCCCCTGCCCCTGCCCCTGCAGGCACAGCTGGCTGGCTGGCACCCTAGGATCCAAAAGCCTCAAGAAAGAAAGATGCTAGTGCAGCCATCTGGGACTTGGAAGCAGGAGACCCTGACAGTTAACCCCTTCAGGCCTGTAATGGTGACAAAAATCACCATCCTCACATGGACCAGTGCTTCCAGCTTTGAAAGCAATCACAGGGCAGGCACTACAGTTCTCTTCAGTGTGAGCTGGACCCCAGCCATACCCTTCCCCTGGTGTGAGCAGGTGTACCCAGTATCCTCTGGACCCTTAGTGTGGACTCCAGATCTGTCAGGGACCCCAGTGACTTTTTCTTCACCTACCACACCTGACCAAGATATGAAGACAGTCCCTCCTCTGTCCACAGGAAGTTCTTCTGAGCTCCAGTTCCCCGGACCACCTCCTGCCTCTGAGCCTGTGCCTGGCAGGAGCCCAGCCTAGGTAACAAGCTACGAACTCTACCAGTCATGCTGCAGAGGTCTGACCCATTCTTGGGGCTTTTTGTCTGAGGAGACTTCAGAGTCCTTGTTGAAGACTGATGAAGAATACTGAGTATTGTAGTAAACACAGGGACAAAATTCATCCTTCAACTCACACAGGGGACTGAATTCAAGTCTGGGTGTTGATGTCCAGTCACAGCGCCTGGCTCAGGGCCTGCTCCAGGATGCCAAGCAGACAGTATTCTGAACATCCCTGACCTCACCCTGAAACTTTTGGTACAAACACATGCACTTGGGCTCCACTTGCCCAAGGCTTCCTTTTCAGGAAGGGCGTGGGGTCGGTACAACCATGTGCCTCCCAAAGCCAATGCCTGACACCCACTGCCCATGGCACCCAGCATCTGGATACCATCCCAGCATCTGAACAAAGTGTCTTTTATTAATGACGTACAAATAAAACTGATACAAAGAGAGATGTTTTCCCCCTTTGATTCCAGTGATAAGTTCTAGGAAAAAATATATAAAACAAGAAATTTATCCCCCAACTTTCTGCTAAAAGACAAAAAAAAAAAAAAAAAAGAACCTCCAGAAAGTGTTAAAAAGAACCATACACATTTAACAGCAACAAAAATAACCTGAAATGGGATATGTTCACTAAAACAAAACAAAAACCTTTAAGAACATTTTAACGTGTCCTGAACAAAAACCAAAAGAGCCTGGTACAACAGGCTAGACCTTCTGTTTCTCAAAATCATGAGGAGGGTGGAAGATGAAGTATGTCTGATAAATCACTGGGCTCAACACCCACAGGAGATCTGCTGGTCTTGGCCACCATCCCTCTGGCCCAGTGAGATCCTGAAGGGCCCTTTGGGATGTGGCCTGCAGAGGGTGAGGAGCAGGGCAGGCACTACGCACCATGAGAGCCCTGGTGCCAGGTGTCCAGTGACTGGAGACAAGACACTCAATTCACCTCACATGGGGCTTATACTGGGGGTTCCTTTTGGTCCCCCTAAGTGGGAGGTATCAGAAATTCATGATCTAAGACAGACGAGGATCAGGAGTAACTCTTCCAAGCATGTCCATGTTTCATGATTCTTGGAAGGAGCCTACCAATCCCCTCTGGGCAGCTTCAACTCTCACCAGGGGTATAGCCTCCAGAATCTAGTAGGCCAGGCAAAGGTAGACCTATTCCAGTGTAAAGCTGCAAGGCCCTCTCCAAGGCAAGGAAGGCTGACAGGACTAAGAACAGCACAGGATGCTCAAAAGAGGGCAGATCATGGCAAAAAAGGTCCCTCCATGCCCAGGCTACCACCAAATAAGGATCTGGTTGAGAGGCGACTGCTCTGGGGAGAGTTGCCAGGACAGCCAGGCAGGCAGGCAGGGGGTGAGGTGAGCAGACTGAGGTCAGGAAGAGTCTCAGAGCAATCAAAGGTAAGTTCTTTGCCATGCCCCAAGGCAGAACTCAGGGCAGCAACGGGGAAGTGGCAGGTGTGTGTTCCTAGGTGAGGATTTGGTTTTGCTTCCTAGGAAGAACATGGCCCAGAGGTCAGGATGAGTTCAAGTTCTAAGCCTGCATCTCTTCATCCTCTGAAGAGGATGGCCTTCTGGCTCTGGCCTGCCACTGTAGGGTGACACCAGTAACAGAAAAGCAGCTGTGAGCCACTGAAAGGCATTCCTGATGTATCCCAGCGGGGCCAGGACAGTGGCCCAAGGGCCTCACTGAGGCAGTGGGGGAAGGGCTAGGGGAAACAGGCAAAGGGGCCTGCTGCTGGCTGGGGCTCCTCAGACTGGGGGGGGGGGGGGGTAACTCCCCTCCAGAGAGCTATCAGCACCAAGAGGAGGAGGAAATGGTATCGACAATACCAGGAAGGAGGGGTCCTTCTGGGGAAGAAGAGGGGCTCCCTGATGTTACTCCCCTTGAGACTAAGAACAGAGGTATCTGGGCTGAAGTCAGAGGTGTGAGAACAGGCAGGACTGTGACTTCCTTTTTGAGTAAAAAGGCTGAGTCAAGATCAGGAGAAATGCAGCAAAATCCAAAGGCCCAGAGATGCCACATCCCTTCGGCAAACACAGAAGAGACTGACAGACAGCTCTTCCTGGTCTTCTCTGCCATACCGACAGTGATGGAGACAGTCTCCCCCCTGAAGTTGGCTGGTCCCCTGAGACTCCACCCTGTGGCTCTCTGAGAACACGGCACGAACCCCTGCATCTCAGCATCAAAGAGCTACATGGTCTCCAGGAGAGTACTTGGTTCCCAGAGTAAAAATGTCCAAGGGCTGTTGTGTACCCAGATCGGCATCCAATCCTTTCTGGGAACTGGAAGACTCCAGGTCTTTCACAAAGGTGGGTATAAACATTCCATTTGTCCATATGGAGCATGGTGTGGGGCCCTGTCAGGAATCCAGCTGCAGACAAGTGGGGAACCTTTCATTTTAGGGGCCCAAGAGCTAATCAAGGAGGCAGCCACTGAACAAGGATGGGCTCAGTGGCCAACCGATCATCCTTCTCACAGCGCCCTCTCCCTCTGTGTTCCCTCCTAGCACTCTGCTTTTCCAGGAGGGTGTGGAAAGGCAGCGGGGGTCACTGCTCCCCAGGGTACGCTGGCTCATGCAGGGCTAAGACACCCACAGCTCCAGGGGTACCTGGCAAGTGGCTTAAGACCAGGGAAGAGGACAGGCCTAAGGAGAGTGACTTCACTTGCAAGTGGTTCTGGGGGTTCAGTGGCAACAGCCACCACAGTGCCCGCCTGTGTGGGGATGCTGACTGTCCCCAAACCTGGTCCTCCGGCTCAGTATCTCGTAGGAGCAGTCCTCCCCACAGCAACCAGACATGCTAGGGGAAGAGTCATCGATCTCAAACCTGCAACACAGACAGGAGAGAGTGTTGGCTGCTGGCTTTGCTCCCGAGCTGCCAACTTCTACAGCAGTTCTGTGACCTGTGGAACAGGCACAGGGACCAAGTCAAAGGACACTGGCACACCATCTCACAAACCCCAATCCCCAGACCACCGACGGATTGGGAGGAGGACAAGCAGGCGCCTGGGAATCAGCAGAGGGAGTACCCTAACCACCCAGGACCACACCAGAGCCTTGCTCCTTACTGCAGTGCCTCTCGGAAGAACTGATAGGCGCCATGATTGTGTTTAAATACAGTTAGCATCACCTTCTTCATCTGTGTGCTGAAAGAGAGCAGAGTGAGCATCTTTTAGAAACAGAATCAAGGGGCTAGAGAGATGGCTCAGCAGTGAAGAACTCTTCTGCTCTTCCAGAGGACCAGAGTTCATTTTCCAGCCACAGAGTGGCTCACACCCACCCTCCTGCAACTCAAGATCTAGAGTATCCCATACCCTTCTGGCCTCTTCAGGCAATGCACTCACATGGCAGACATGCATATACACATAAAGATATGTAAAATAAAATATATATTTGTTTGGTTGATTTTTAAATGTATGAGTGCTCTAGCTGCATGTATGTCTTTATGCCAGAAGAGGGCATCAGATCCCACTAGAGAGGGTTGTGAGCCACCATGTGGTTGCTGGGAATTGAACTGAGGACCTCTGGAAGAGCAGCCAGTGCTCTTAACCTCTGAGCCATCTCTCCAACCCCCAAGATATATCTTAAACACACACACACACACACACACACACACACACACACACACACGGTTTGGAGAAACATCTCAGGGGTTAGGAACACTGGTTGTTCTTGCAGAGGACCTGGGGTTTAATCTTCAGCCCTGACACAGTGGTGCATAGCCATCTGCAACCCTAGTTCCAAGGAATCTGATGCCCTCTTCGGCCTTCAAAGGTACCAAGCACAAACACGGTGCATATACATACACACAGGAAAAATACCCCATACCCTCATAAAAATAAAAAACAAGATGGAAGCCAGCATTAGTGGCACATGCCTTTAATCCCAGTACTTGGGAGGCAGAGGCATGGGGATCTCTTTGAGTTCCAGAAGAGCCAGGGCTACACAGAGAAACCCTGTCTCCAACAACAACAAAGCACATCAACAAAACAACACAGAACAGAGACTAAGGTCAGGCCTCCTCTCTCTCTCCCTTCCATTTTGCCTCAAAAGGAGTTCTCCAGTCCCTCTTCCAGCCTGCAGAAGTCTTGGGCACCTTGGCACTGAGACCCTCCCACCACTGCAGGTTGCTCAGAGTGCCCCAGTGTCAGGGATCTGCCCTATTTGCTCTCTAACCTGGAGCCACAGCAAAGCAGGGTCAGCTTTCTGACAGGGTCTAGATGCCCCTTTCCTCCAAGAAAGCCCAAGATCAGTGGCTTCCTTGGTGCAGCTCTTTCCCCCAGCTGTGCAGCAGCCCTTACCTGTTGGCCATGAGCTGCAGGATCTGAATGAGGAACTTCCCTAGGCCTTTCCGCCGTACCTTGCTTTCCAACTGCACTTCGTAGCTAACAAAGAAAGCGGAGGGGTGAGTGTACAGGACAGTGCCAGAGAGAGGGTCCAGGTCCACAGTAGGAGCCTGCAGCTCCCAGGCAGCCCTCAGATCCAGACAGGCTCAGTGGGCTCTGCCACTTGGTCTCCTCCCTCTACCCACGTTAAGTCTCGATTCCTACCAGTACAGGACTTCATCCCCGCACTCCACATCAAATCGGAAGTGAGAAAAGGCAACTGGGATGGAACTGTTTTCCCAAGCAATGAGGTACCAGGCTCGGTCATCAGTCATTTCCTCCCGTTTCTCTCGGTCCTTCCAGCCCCACTCACTTTGCTCATACCTGAGGAGTTGGGGCAATCAGGACGGGGACCTTGGAAGAAAGCCACTGGGGTGCAGGGCTGCCCTCAGTGGGGCCATGCTTACATAGTCTGCATATTGGTTTTGGTGAGGTCGAAGGCCCAGTCCACAGTGGCTGGCTCCAATCCAGACACTCGTTTACATTCAATGGAGACATTCAACCTGAGAAGCAGACAGGGAGGCATGCCAGTCTCAGACACCCTACAGGGAAAAGCCAAGTTTTCCAGACCTAGGATTAACAACTGTCATCACAGGGCCACCACCCTGCCTCAGGGCCCATTTCCTGCCTCACCTGTAGTGTCTTTATCAGACTCACTCTGTCAACTTGGCACCTCTCTGCTTTCCCCTACCTGCTCAGTCTCCATTTCTAATAATTACCAGAAACACTCTGTTCACTAGCTGTTTGTGAGCACTAGGCCTGCTAACTCTATCTCTGCCCTCCTCTCACTGGGCTCTCACAGGACCAGGTCTCTCTTAGCTACCTACCATTCCTTCACAGCAGCTGAGTGACCTGGCCTTTCAAGAAGACCCCTCCCCCAGCCCAGTCCCACTGGCCTCTTCCTCATGACACCCAGTGGGGACTGAGAGCTGGTTACACAGGCGGAACAGTGTATAAACCACTGCTCTAGGCACTAAGGTCCCTCTTTCCAATGAGATGGAGGGGAACTAGTCTGAAAACTCAAGCTTTTACAGAAGAAAAAACAAAAAACAAAAGAAGATCAGTTGCTGCTCTTCCAAGACCTGAGTTTGGCACCCAGCACCCACATCAGGCCATTCACAATGGCTTGTAACTGGAGCTCCAGAGTCAATCTGATACCCTGATCTCATGACACTTGCATACATACCAACATACATACATACAATTTAAAATAAAATGAAACAAATACTTATTTAATTATTTCATACTGAGTGTTGGGGGGCACACCTTTAGTCTCAGCACTCAGGAGGCAGAGACAGACAGATCTGACAGTCCGAATCAGTTTGGTCTACATAGCAAGCTAGTTCCTGGCCATCCGAGACTATATAGTAAGACCCTGTCTTGAAACATGCACAAAAAAGGTTTGAGTATATGTGTGGTGTGTATGAGTGAAGACTCACACAGAGGTCAGAGGGCAATTTTGGGAAACAGGTTTTCTTCTACGATGAGGTATCTGGGGATCAAACTTGGGTCATCAGGTTTGTGTGGTAAGTACTTACCTGGAGAACCACCTCATCAGCCTTTTTGTTTGTTTGGAAACAGGCTTCCTCTGTATAGCTCTGGCTGTCCTGAAATTTACTATATAGACCAGGCTGGCCTTGAACTCAAGCAATCAGCCTGCCTCTGCCTCCTGAGTATCCAGATTAAAGGAATGCACCATCACCCCCAGGTTTTTTTTTTTTTTTTTAGATACAGGGTCTCACTATGTACCTCAGACTAACTTTGGATTCATGAGTCTTCTGTTTTAGCCTCCCAAATCCTAAAGTGATAGGCACGCCCGTCTAAAATTAAGCCTTTAAGAACTCCCACATCAGCATCTCTCAGGAGCCTTTGACACAATCTTCACAACGGAAGTTCCCACTGAAATCCACAGCCATCTCTGCTGACTGGCAAGATCTTAACCTCCTGCCTTGGAAGAGCCTTTCTTCACAAGAACCAACAGAACCATCCAAATCCAGCTCTGTACCTGTTGGCTAGAAAATACCCAAAGTCCAGCCCACTTTGATCTGCATTCTTTTATTTTTTTGGTTTTATGAGCCAGGGTCTCTCCATGAAGTTCAGGCTGGCCTTGAATCAGTATGCAACCCTCAAACTCATGGGAAGCCCCCTGCGTCAGCTTCTCAAGTGCTATCACAGGCATGTTGAAGAAAGATCACAGCTACAGGAATCATATGAAAAAACAAGGCACCAAAACAGCCGAGCCTGCTGGTGTGGCCTGCTTCAGAGCAGGTTCAGATTTCTGGAAGTCAATAGAAGCCCAGCACGTGAAAACACTACGAAAAATCACAGACGCGATCCCTAGACCATGCCATGACTTCCCAGAAATGGAATAACAAAGCTGCTACAAGAGCTGTCATATGTCAGTCCCAGATGGGAAGATGTAAGAGTAAGTGAATTGATTCATGATTGCCACATAGCTATAAAAGGCCATAGGGCTTCTGGAATCTATACAGCTGTCCCTCTCCTCCTCGTTTACTTTCTGCCTGGGTATTAGCTCATCTTAGCACACCTCTTAAATTCTAGCATTACCCCATTTGACAGGTAAGAAACCAAGGCTTACGGTGCATGATAAGGCTTATTCCAGGGGCATAATGCAAAGTCCAGCCACTCTTCACCACAACAGAGAAACTGTAACCTCTGCACAGTACAAAAACACCACTCAGGAAGAGAGGGGGAGAGTCTGCAACTCAGAACCAAATGTCAGCTGGAACAGCAGTCACAACAGCCATAGTTACCATCAGCAGGCTCCATGGACCAGAGCTTTGGACCTAACCCTTCTAACTCCTCCTAAGGAAGGAAGGGACCATTAGACCCCAATCCTCTTCCCTCTTCTTTTTGCTCTTTGTTTCCAGTGTCTTACTGTATAGCCTAGGCTGGTCTCAAACTCATGATCCTTTTGCCTCTCCAAGCCAAGTTTTTAGAACCATTACAAAACTGAGGTAAGACAGGCTAAGTGATTACATACTGTATACTCAAGGAAAGAACACTTAATTGGGAATTAAAAGCTCTTTCGGATGTGAGGGCATACTCCATAAACTCAGACACCTCATTCAAACTTTGGGAGCCTCAATTTCCCAATCATAAAATGTGACAGTAGGCCAAAAAGTTTCCAAGTTTCATCTTATTCTTTTTTTGTTGTTTTGTTTATTTGAGACAGGGTTTCTCTGTGTAGCTTTGGCTGTCCTAGAACTAGCTCTGTAGACCAGGCTGGCCTTGAACTCAGAGATCTGCCTGCCTCTGTCTCCCAAGTGCTGGGATTAAAGGCGTGTGCCACCACTGTCTGGCTTTACCTGATTCTTTGAACAGAGAAAAATGTAAGTCCTAAAGGGCTATCAGTCCTCACCTGTGCAACCTCAATGACACACAACCTTTGTACACCTACCAATTCCTACATCATTTTAACTGGGAGACAAAACCAACAGAAGGTACCAGCCAGTTGTTGCCTTTTCATAATGGAGGAAAACATGTAAGACTCTGGAGGAGTGAACGCCCAAGGACCCCCCAGGAAATAATTATTAGGAATGCTAAGCACAACTCACCCATTGCGGTCATACTTCTTGAAGACTGGGAACGCCTCCAGAGGGTCTCCAAGCTGTGGAGAGAAAGTAGACAGAGATGAAGGAAGACACTGGTGAGGAGACCATGGTGTCAGCTCTAGGTGGTGGAAGAGAACGGACACCTCTAGCCTGTGGCATGATGCCTGCCCTGCGCAGCTACCCCAGGAAAGAGGTGGCTGATCTGCCTGAGTGCTCAGAAACAAGACTGCCAATAACTATAACCTGTCCATCACCCCGGATAGAAAAGCACAGCCTTGAAGGGCATCCTTCAGAGGCACAGCTCTCTACCAACATGGAGATTAATAAAAAGTGACCCAATGGGCTGGAGAGATGGCTCAGGGGTTAAGAGTGCTTATTGCACTTCCAGAGGGCCTGAGTTCATTTCCTAACACAAATATAGGGCAGCTTACAATTCCCAGTAATACCAGCTCCAGGGGACTTTAAAGCCTCTGCCTCCCATGGACACCCACACTCATGTGTACCCACCCTCAACAAAATTAGGAAAAAAGCAATGTGAAATATTGCATGAGGCAGGAAGGCCACCAAGATCAAACCCTTTGCTCAGACTGAAAGCTCCCAGGCCCCCAGGAGCCGATTCCCAGCTGCTGCTTCTCTGACTACAGCCCCAGGACCAGGGCTCTGAAGCCTTGGGTAAAGCAGAGCTTACAGCACCCATGGGTGGCCAGGAACCTCTGAAAGAAGGAAGGGTTAAGAACAACATGTGTTGTGTCTCATGAGGGAGATTTCCTCACCCAAAAGCAAACCAGCAAAAAATCTTCTGAGTTCCGCTGGGCGGTGGTGGCGCACACCTTTAATCCCAGCACTCGGGAGGCAGAGGCAGGTGGATCTCTGTGAGTTCAAGGCCAGCCTGGTCTACCAAGTGAGTTCCAGGAGAGGCGCAAAGT
>CABHPH010061794.1:0-27295 GCA_902168325.1 Peromyscus nudipes
CTTGCCCTTTTTTTTTTTTTTTTTTTTTTAAAAAGGAAGGTTTTAACTTTAACATAGTAAAATTACATATAACAAAACAATTATCGAGCAAGAATTACAGTTACAATATTAAAGAAGATATCCTATCTATCTTATATTTATGAGTTTAAGGTTTTACATCTAACTTATCTTTTATCATAACTGAGGAAATTATAACTATCTAGTCTTCAACCACATCAAAGACCTCAGAAGGATATAATATTACCTGAGAAATGGAGAAGATGTAAGCAACTTTTGGGAGTCTTGTAGGGTAGACAGAGACAGCTGACAGCCTGGACAGTCATTCAAAGTTCTCTTGTAAAGTTGGGGCATCTGTTTTCAGCTCACAGGCCTAGAGTCTCTCAATCATTTTTTTCTGTGTCCTGTAGAATGTCTGGCAGTTTCCTCTGTAAAGCAGGAACCTGAAGGACCATTTTGTCAAGCAAAGTTCAGTGGTTACCTTTCTATGGGTCCTGCATGTCCAGTCGATCAAGCAGTCCAGGCAAGAACAGTTTCTTGCCCAAATGGCTATTTTTGCCAAGGTGAAGATAAACTCCATGTGGAGTGTCTTCGATGTCCATCCTCCTCTGAAGTAAATCCAGTGTTGCCAGGAGCAGACGTGTCTCACTGTCCAGAACGTCTAAATTTTTAAAACATTTTAAATGCCATATTCTGTAGGTCTTTGAAGTATTTGAAGACTACCTATCTATCTGAAATATATCTATGTATACCTAGAAGACTTAACTAACATGGCTACAAATATGATTATCATAGATGACTAATTATTAATCTATTTCTTAATTATCTATTACAATTTTAAATGAGTTACATAAACATAATACCTCAAACAAAAGTAGAAATATACACACAGTATAACAAAATCAACTTTAAGTTTGTATCAATAAACTAAAATTTACACCAATGTAAAACATTTTAAACAAGTTGTTTTTTAAAAGTAGATTCACTAATCTATCCTTTTATCCTATCATCTCTATATCCTATATATATCATATCCCCTTTTGTTTTTTAGAAAGAGATCGCATTTATAATTAACCTGTTTTAAATAAAAATATTGGTTTTTCTCTGTCCCATACCAGAGGGCTCTTCTGATATGGGACAAAAGAATCTTTTAACCTTTTATTTTAGGAATATGTTTGGGTTTAGAGAGGGAGTGAGCCCATTCCATCTCCAAAGCCAGCTTGGTATATTTGGGAATTTGGGCGTAGATTCTCTTACTACTTCATGCTGGAGGAGGGCGCTGTACCTTATGGGGACATAAAGAACATTTTAGGATTATGGAGTAGTCCATGAGGGTGTATCATCTGAGCCAGTTGTCTTGAGATGTTCTGGATGTTGGATCATCTGGGCCATGGTGTCATTGGAGACCTCAGGTGGTCTTGGCTGGTCAAACCTGATATATCTTAGTCTGGAACAGATCCATAGCCTCTGGCTTTCTGTGGAAACAAAAGCAGAACTTCTTTTCCAAAGCAACATATCCTTATATCCAAATTTTGAAGTCAAGGTATCTTTAAAATATACATATTGGTTTAACTCAGCTTTCTTTATAATCAAATATCTCTCTGTAGTTAAGAATCCCAAAGACAACACAATCCAGATTCTCTGTGTGATATCCATCTTTACGTGGCTTATATTTTATACTACCTTTCTTGTCTCTTTAAAGACTTCATTTTTCAAAACTATCATTTTTTTATATAACTGTATATATTTCTTTTTATCTCTCTTTGAAGCCTACGTATATTTTTACACACATTTTAAAACATTTAAAGTCTTGTTTTATCTGAATCTGTTTCATTGTGAATCAATTGTTTTAAACTGCAGCATTTCTAAGACTGAAACGTGGCTGTTGGCTCCGCCCACCTCAGCTTCCCAACAAGGCAGTGATACCTTTACCTTCAGCTCTGGGAGCTTTTGTGGGTCTGTGCTTCTATCAAAGCAGCGTGTAGCCCAGAAACCTCTTTTTGTTTTGTACTAACAAAGGTTAAATCCACCAGGCAGCTTAATGTGTCACTTGTAGACGCCTCATTCCCACCATACTGCAAGTTGAGCGCGCACACCAGGAACCCGCCATACAAGTAGCTCAAACCGGCAGGCTGCGGCTAACTTGAGAGAGACAACTAGGAAGCTGTTTTAGCTCCGTTTTACAATTTTCTTTTTACGCTTTCTCAGGTTTTAAGTGGAAATTCCTGCCCCACGTTGGGCGCCATTTGTAGCTAGAGTTTTTCTGCCGGGCCCATAGTCAGGACAAATCTCTGCCACCCGCCAGTCTCCGAGCTCCCAAGTCCCGCCAGTCTCCGAGCCCACTTATAAAATAAACACACAGACGCTTACATTATTTAAACTGCTTGGCCATTAGCTCAGGCCTATCATTGTCTAGCTCTTACTCTTATATTTAGCCCATTTCTATTAATCTCTACTTTGCCACGTGGCTCGTGGCTTACCGGTACCTTACATCTTCCTTCTCCTGGCCGGGGCTCCAGGCCATCTCCCCTCTACCTTCCTGTTCCCTCAATTCTCCTCTCTGTTAGTCCCGCCTATACTTCCTGTCTGGCTACCGGCCAATCAGCGCTTTATTGATACAAAATGATATCCACAGCATATATTTTTTATTTTTTTTATTTTACAATATAATTTAATGCTACATATCAACCACGGATTTCCTTGTTTTCCCCCCCCCCGCCCCCCCCCCCCTCCCCCCAGTTCACCCCCCATTCCCATCTCCTCCAGGGCAAAGACTCCCCCGAGGATTGAGATCAACCTGGTAGACTCAGTCCAAGCAGGTCCAGTCCCCTCCTCCCAGGCTAAGCCAAGCGACCCTGCATAAGCCCCAGGTTTCAAAAAGCCAACTCATGCACTGAGCACAGGACCTGATCCCACTGCCTGGATGCCTCCCAAACAGATCAAGCCAATCTACTGTCTCACCTATTCAGAGGGCCTGATCCAGTTGGGGGCCCCTCAGCCATTGGTTCATAGTTCATGTGTTTCCATTTGTTTGGCTATTTGTCCCTGTGCTTTATCCAACCTTGGTCTCAACAATTCTCGCTCATATAAACCCTCCTCTTTCTCACCAATTGGACTCCCGGAGCTCCACCCAGGGCCTGGCCATGGATCTCTGCATGCAGTTCCCTCAGTCATTGGATGGGGTTTCTAGCATGACAATTAGGGTATTTGGCCATCCTATCACCAGATGTGGAACAAGGATGACTGGACTGCTACTCACAACACCAGGGAGGCTACCTGGAAAACAGGACCCCAAGAAAGACACGGGGATCATTCAATGACGGAGAAATGGATGAGATCTACATGAACAGCCTGGACATGAGTGGGGGTAATGAAGGGTGAGGATCGAGGGAAAGAGAGCTTGGGGGAGCGGGAGATCCCAGCTGGATCAAGAACAGAGAGGGAGAACAAGGAATAGGAGACCATGGTAAATGAAGACCACATGAGAATAGGAAGAAGCAAAGTGCTAGAGAGGCCCACAGAAATCCACAAAGATGCCCCCACTATAGACTGCTGGCAATGGTCAAGAGACAGCCCGAACTATCCTTTATTTTCTATCTGTTTATCTCTGCAATCTAAATCCTTCTATCTAATATTTCCTGCTGCTTGCACTCAAGAAAACTCTGGGGAACTATGGGATTGGTGGGTAAACACCCCACATTTAGCCTTCATTTTATTCAAGAGTAAATGACAGCTTGGATGTATGGATTCATTATCATCTTGGAACTGATATGTTTTGTGGGAATTTGTAGTTGTCATGTCTTATTGACCTTTGAATGACTGAAGTTGATTAATTAAATGATTATTTCTCAATGATGATTTAGTAATTGTCATTGACCAAGACACCAAGATGTGACAATGAGACTTACTAAACACTCTTAAGAATTTATGTCAGAACTTTTCTCTGCAAAATACATAGTAGAGAATAAAGAAAACTCTAAAAATATGTAAGCTGTGCCATGTAATTAACAAGTGAGCCATTTCACAGAAAATAAAGTTCATACTTCAGACAGGAAAATCACCTGTCATCATAGCAAGCTCACTAATGGGAAGATGGATTTCCCACATTTGTTCTTAGGAACCCCAAACTGATGGGCATTTTAAAGCAGCCTTTCCTTCCTTGCTTCCTGAAGTGATACTAGAATGAATCTCCGTTTCTTCTAAAAGAAGACATAAGACTTTCTTCCCATAGACATCTCACAACTGTAAATCTCAAAAGACGGTCTGCATAGCTCCACTTTACAATACCCTGACTTCATCTCATACAGATGAATGTGAAGAAAGTACGGATTTGAAATTTTACGGCATTGTTTTCAACAAAAGCTAAACTGACTTGGCACTCTGTGGAAGCTTATGGGAAAGCTGGGTTCACTCATCACTTCTTTTTATTTCTGTAGATAAAGATGATTGGCAGGAGAAAGTACCTGATATCCAGTCCACAAGCCAGTGCTCATGTCTCTGTCTATGCCAGGACCAGCTGTGTATTTGAATTTACGGGCATCACATTCACACCAGCTTCAGAAAACCATCTCTGTAACAGAGCAAGAATTTCTCTATCACGTGCACCCAAGTCTAAATTTACTCTGTGTTTCCCCATCTGTGGGACATGAAAAATAAATTAATAGTGTTCAGTGTCCGATAAATCATCTAGAGTACCGTGGGACAGGGTTACTGCGGGATTCAAATGCAATAAACATCCCTGTTTGTCTCTTAGCTTAGCCTTACTTCCTTCTGTGAACACTCACAGTACAATAAAATGTTTTATGTAGCTCAGTCTTTCATCACCCTGGATTAAAGTAGGCAATAAAATAATTACATGCTTAGCATTATTGGCTGCATGTAAAGTATTTAACACAGTTTCTGGCATGTTAGAATAGCTCATTAACAAGAGTTATGAGTAATTTTGTCCCTCTATAAATGCATACATTAGGTAAAATTGGCTTCCCGAAACAATGGAGAGAAAGTGAGAAAAGAGTTGTTATCTAAAAAGATTTTTACTCAACATTATTCTTCAGCCTTTCTGCTGTTCTGGCTGAATGTTTTAATTATTCTTTTCAAGATGCTTGGTCTTTTTTTTCAGAATTATCTACTTTATAGAGAAATGCATAAATCTGCAAGCAATCTCATTTTAGCACATGATTCTGACTCCATTTGTCATAAGCCAATTGACAAGGTAGGTGGGCAACTGATCCTTCAACTATACAGTACTTTCCCTAAGAAATAATCATGTAGTCTGCACCAAAATTTGGATGAATTTTGTGAGTCATGGTGGCAATGTTTTTTGACTCTTTCAGAGGAACTAATTCTTAGAACAATAAATGCAGATGGGAAATCAAGGAGGAAGAGAGGTTTGCCAAAGACAGGAGGGCTGTTGCTAATAGACTCCCAGTTTCTGCTTCCAATGTGCTTGTAAGAGCAAGAAATATCTCACTCTTGTGCTATATGGCTTGACTTGCATTCTTGAACACTGTGACATGTCCCTATTCCAACTAGTCTAGATTAAGACTCTCTTTCTAATGAAAAGTAAAACATATATACTCGTTGATTCATCTTCAAAAACTAGGTGCTCCAAACATGAGGGCAAATGCTGCTGGCTCTCTACTCTCAGCAGTCTAACTTTTTAAAAGCTCCAAACCACCATCTATTGTGATGACTTGATTATAAAGTATCTCCCACAGGATTCTGCACTTTTCACCTCTTTGTGGTGCTATTTTGGAAGACTGTGAAATTTTTATGAAGTAGAGTTTTGCTGTAGGGACTGGCTGAGTGGAGGTGAACTTCAAGTTTATAAATGCCCTGTTGCCTATTGAGTCTGTTTTTTGGTTCAGAGATGCATAGCATCTGCCACATGCTCTCACTAAAACCATGAAGCTATAACTTCCATGCTTTCTTGTCATGATGTACTATCTGCTCTCAAGCCATGGGCAACAATAAGCCTCCTGTAAATAGCTACTTAGCAGGTAGGTGTGCAGCCCCAATATGAGAAAAATAAGACATATATCTGCATTCATTGTCCATAATTAATAAGTGTATCCTTGAAACACTAAAGGTCATTTTGAGATCCACAATTCTATTTTGAAATATTATTCATATAAGTCACTGACTTTATTAAAACAATCAAGATGGCTCTTACTGACCATAAGTAGAAATTTTTGATTAATACTAATTATATTAATGTTCTTACTTGTATATACTAAGAGACACATGAGAGTACAGGAAGCATTTTTTTCTAATTTATTCTAAATTGACAGAAATGGAAGCATGGAGGGAAGCAGAAATTCCATCAACTCAGCATGATTTGAACAGTATTGTGATCATTGTTCACTTCCCTCGCTGTGTGAATGCTTTAGACATGGATTAAACATTATAATAGGGTATAGTATTTTCTGAATTTCTATTTTTAGTCTATTAAGATCAATAATTTTCACAGAAACATCTAGAATTCAATTTAAAAAAATCCAGAGTTTTGAAACCTGAAGATACTGCATTTGGTACAAACAAAATTCTTAAATTTCTTCATATTCAATTTTCAATATTCAAAATTCAATTTTTAAAATTTTTTCAACTAGAACCAACTCAGGAGGACCAGAAAGAAGATGAATACTATGTAGCATGAAATTCTACTGAAGATCAGGATGTTAATTATATTTAATGGATTATTAAGTATCATCAAAAGGCAGGTTACAGGGAATAGTTGGTGGGAATTTCATGAGCAATGAGCTGTGGCTGGAGGATCATTGAGGTGTGAGGAGGGATGGTTTGAAGAATCACTCAGCAGCATAAATCACCTTCACAATGTGGAGAAACTAAATTTTCAGGAAGCAATCACACCCCAAACTTTGTTCATCATTTAAAAACATTGCAATTTTATTATCTCAGATACTACCCTTATTTTAACTTCCAGCAACTGTGTGTTCACTGGAGCCACATTAAACTAGACGAAATGGCTTGGCAAATCTTTTCTTCACAGTTAATGTAATAAGCATTCACATTTGCCAATGCAGTTCAGTCTATTCATGTCTTGATGCTGACACACCTATACTTTAGATGGCAGAAGTTTCCTTTCCAGAACCTCTCTAACTGCAGCAATGAGAGCTTTAAATTTAAATTAAATTCACAACCAGAGCTAAGCTATAAAATGTTAATTTGTTTGGGTTTATATAGTTCATCCTTTTCTTAATTAAAGAGTTCAGCATATTTCAGATGACATCTCTATAAAACGATGATGCTTGTTAAAATTGAACTTATATAATTAGACATAGTTAATATAGATAAATACCATATCTCTTGAGTTAATTTGATTTATTATGGACTATTATAGACATTTACAACCTATATACAGTCACATAAACTCTTAACTCTAATGATATAAAATTCTGTTAAAAAACAGAATCAGGTATTCACACAGATAAAGTTTTCTACTTTTATGAAGATCTTTAATTTCTAAGAAAAATATATGGTTCTGCTTCTTCCCTGGGATTGTTGGCTGCATTGATCTATGAGGGTGGAGAAAGCAAAAGCAGGGAACAGTGTTTGTATGGCTGTGGGTATGATGGAGACAGCCCTCCAGAAGACAGACTTTGGTGAATCAGCTCAACTTCATTCCAGAGTACAAGGAATATATAGAGACCTAGAGACTAACCTTAATTTGTATTAAGTGACATGGTCTATCATAAGGCTCCTAGCACAATCTTAGTTATCATATGTGCAGCAGGGGAGGCTTCTAGCCGGAATCTGTGCCAAGGGTCAAACTAAAGATAAATCAGGCATCTGGATTAGAGACAGCTTTCAGATAAGGTCAATTATCTGGGTCCAGGGACATTCTCTAGATAAGCGCAGGTAGAGAGCAGGAAGTTTCTCTGGTGGGTGATGGGGTATTTCCCCATATCATTGAGCTTTTGCAGTCTCTGACCAGCCAGTAAGGCCTTCCTACAAAAACTGTTTAATAATCTAACAAATAAACTAGGATATTGGAGATGGCTCTGCAAGTCAAAAAAATCTTTGTCCCACAAACCTGAAGTCCTAAGATGAAGTTTCAGATCCCCTGGTGGAAGGAGAGAATCCACTCCCAAAATTTTATCCTGTGACCGCCACATGTGGACCTCTACATGGTGTATGCATACTTACAAACACACGCACACAGAGAACTCTGGGAGGAGTAAGGATTGAGTCAGAGAGGACACCAGCCAGCCGTCGAGGAAGTAGGACACAAAGAAAATGAGGTAAAAAGACATGAGACACATGGCAGGGTATAAATAATAAATATGGGTTAATTTACATGTAAGAGTTAACTAGTAACAAGCCTGAGCTATCAGCTGAGCATTTATATAAGGCTGTGAGTGGTGGTTTGGGAACTGGAGGGAAGGAGAGAAATGTCAGCCTACAATGACCCTTGAAGATCATGATTTTATATTTTTCAAAGTATCTTTCATGTGTATATTAATTGATTTATAAAAATTATATCTGGTATCTGAATGAATAAAAAAGTTTGTTGTGCTTTTTGCATACTCACACATACATACATACACACACACACACACACACACACACACACACACACACACACACACAGAGTTTTCAGTGTTTGGTGCTGAGCTCAGGTCCTCTACTCATTTTCAATATCATTTAATGAGCTCTCTTTTCTTTTGTGCAAAGGAAAACATGTGAACAATTGGGAACACTTTTATTTTTAATATTGAAATGAAACTGTTAAATGATGCAATTATATGGGAATCTAGTCCCCAAACCAATCTGAACAGCAGATTTTACTCATATCCACCCCCCCTCTCTAATATGGTCTGTATTTGGAAAACAGATTATAGCTGTAAAGTCAACACATATTGATAAATATAATATACCTGCAAGTATTCTTTGCAAGTAGAGTCTTTCTAATTATTAACATTTCCTAACATTTGTATTATACAACAATATTAAATAACTAATTACACAGATATATATGTATATATGCATATGCATATATATACATATATTTGCATTTTTTATTAGTACACCTAGAAATTATTATGAGAGGGGGAGCCGGTGAATAGAAATTCCTGTGCATGTTGGCTTCTGTCTCAGTCTTAATTTTATCTTTATTTTTATTTTTTTGCCTTAGGAAAATTGTCTTTAGGGTCACAGATTTTGCATTCTAGGAATATAATTTTATTCATCATCAAATCAGCCTCAGTTGAAGCTTTTTAAAAAATCACTCAAAGGCACTCTCATCTATATTTAAGGTATGTAAATATAATGTCAATATGAGGAGTCAGTGTAGGATTCTGTGAAAGAGTCTGAGAAATATTACATGAAAGCCAACATGAAATACATGTGACTTACTCATAGTAAAGATGAAATGATAATGAGGAACTGGGAGAAACACTATAGCAAACCTGAGATGAAGAATTTACCTTGACACTGCCTCATTATGGCTTATGTTAGCTACTATATGTGTACCTACATAAGCATTACATGTAACATAGTTCCATTGATGGGAATGGTTTAGAAATGCAAGCTAAAAATTTCATGCAGTTCAAATCTAAGTAATAAATCTGAGCATTAAGGTTATGTATATATTTTGAGAGACTCAATCTTGAACACTTTATCTCTGTTATGTTCAATTCAATATTTAATCAACTCGATAGTCATTAGAGATAGAAGCAATTACCATTAGTCCTTTTTATATGCTAGAATTCAGAGAAAAGTGAAATAATAGACTAAGATCATTATAATAGAAAAATGGAAACCTTCCTCACTATACTGTCAAAGCCCAGAATCACAGGATATACTATCTTCCAGAAAGTCTACCAAGGTAAAGATTCAAAGTCACAAGCCCATTAACTGTTGCTCAGTAATAGGGATGATTGTCCTGTACAACCATCCACTCAGATGGCCAAATTCCATTCATAGTATTTGCATCCATTACTCCAACACCTTTTTTTCACATACTTTTCTTCTGACTTTTACTAATATCAAGTACAGATATTCCTCCACACAGCACATATTCAACAGCAAAGGTAATACATCTCATTCACCTTCCTACAGAACTTTAAATAAAGGAAGTTAAAAAAATGAGATATTGGGGTCACAATTAGGAGCTGTAGGTTTGGTGGTCAGAGGTGTTGCTAAGTACCCATAGGTTGACACAACCATGTCAAGAGAAATATAAGCATGTTAAAACAAGGAAAATGAGCTCTCCTATACCCCCACACCCCCAAAGACAGATGAATGACATACTTCAGGAGAAAGTAAAATGTCTGCATGTCTGGAGCAAAATGACAAGTGAGAGACCATTAAAAGATGAAAACAAGAACTTGACCCTATAGATTCAAATGTAAATTATTACTCAATCTCAGTACAGTTTCTTTTCAGTCTTGAAATTAAACAGAGTGCTGCCAGGCTGGCACTCTGCCAATAAGCTTCATCCCCAGCCTTGGTCTCACTATGTATTTTGAGGCAGGGTCTCACTCAGTTGTCTAGGCTGTACTTGAAGTCACTCTGTATCCTAGAAATTCTTTGGACTTGGAATCTTCCTGCCTCAGCTTTGCTAGTAGAGTTGATTAGAAACATGAATCACTGGACCTGGTTCTAAGCATGTGTTTTTTTAATACCACAAAAGGAATATAATAGAAATTTAGAGACCAATTATAGCCATTGAGAATGATGGTTTGGCCTAGAGTCTTAACAGTGGAGATAGAAAAATAAAAAGGTCTCAGAATCAATTTGTGGGTGGTGTCTGGTATGGCTGTATACTAGACATAAGAAGCAGGATGGATAGCAGCCAAGGCATATTGAGTATTTAACTTAATCAAAGATCAACACATTTCACTGAGGTTTGCTAAAATTCTGAGGGATATTGGACAGAGAATATTTTGTTGTAATATGTTGAATATGCCAGTTTAGTAAATGACATATATCTGTTATCTTGTTCAGTTGGTTCTAGTTTTACTCTGTTCAATCATGTTCAAAAATACTCTATCTCAGATAATGTTAGATTTCCCCTCATCCAACAGAAGTCCACCTTAACACCTCTAAATGTGTTGAGTTTGCTCATCAATGAACAGAAAAGGTGAATTAGACTATAAATATAATTGGAGATAGAAGCAAATGAAAAAATGTTTTAAAGAATTTATGTAGTTATTTAAATGGCATCATAAAAGTGTCTTCTAACTAAAGAGTAGTGATAAGTATATCCAATTGTGCAATTACCTTTTCTGAGGAACTGTGATAAGATCTACAACCTTGTGCACATGAATAGTATGGGTAATTTATCTTGTCCTAATCAGCATATTCAGATAAATGTTTCGGGTTCAGTGGGGGAAATATAGATCAGCAATGAGGCTGAGAGAGTGCCAGTACTCAGAGACCATGAGCACAGAGTGAGAACCTGAGATCTAGACCATAAGTGACAGGGGCAGAGATGGTACAGTGTTCAGGACCAGGAAGGGAGAACTCAACGGTCTGCAGAAAAAGTGGGGGTAGGTTATCATACCTCCGAAAATTTCAGATTTCTTTAGTATGAAATAAAGTGGACCAACATGTGGGTTTGCTATGAAACAACACAAAGAGGAAGACTAACAAGAGTATCCTTGGAATTCCATTCTCCTAGTGAGCTAGGAATGTTCTTGAACCACTATATCCAAAATTAAAACGTTTTATGCTTTAGTTTCCTTTGCTTTGCTTTGTTTTTTTGAAGGAAGGTCTTTTGTGTTGTCCAGAATGACATATTAAAATTACATAATCCTCCTGCCTCAGCATCCTGTGCAGGTAGACCAATAAGTGCATTACTTTGTATGCAAAAATGACATTGTTAAAATGTCCCCCATTTTTCAGGAAAAATGAAGAACAATGACTCATTTCTTTTTGTTTTGTTTTTAACTTAGAAATATCATTAATTCTGCTCATGGGAGCATCCTGAAGTTGCAAGTACCCTTGTGGAGTTTTTAATTGTAGGAGTTGTTATCTCATTGTTAATTGAAATATCCATTTCAACAATGCTTAAAATAATGTGGTTTATCATTTGTGTTTATATAAGTAGTTTCACATTATATAGACTAACTTGTCCCAGGAAAAGAAAGAAAACAACTAGTGACCCCTTCTCTTAAAGCAATCTTTCTCTTCTTTTTGTACAAGTACATTTTTGGAGGGACATGGCTCTAGATTCTGTTAGCAAATACAGGATATTGTAATAATTTTATTTACTAAACAAAATACCTTAAAATATTAATTCCATTATTAAAAGTTTTCATAAAGAGCTTGCAAATCAAAGGCATCATGCACCCAAATTGACCAGGCCTGAAGTCTATACAACTCTTGATCTTCTGTAAGGTTTGAATAGCTGTTGTGAAGTTGTGGAGCCTCAAACTGGATTATACACATTTTACTATTGAATATATTTTATGTATTTATTGTCTATAATTTGGATAAGTCCCAGTAAATATTTAATGCCATTTTTCTAAAACATCATAGAAAATTTAAAGACAAAACATTAAGGAAGAGGCACACTGAAATAGAAAAAAATTCATGACTATTAGCATGTAAATAGTATACAAATTGTTAGATTTAATAACTAATAAAAAATCCTTTAAAATTAATATTATATGTATATTATAATAAAGCCACATTTAAGCCTATTTTGTAACTCAATTAAAAATATAATTTAAAAGAGTCAGGTGACTAAGTAGAAGACTTAGGTAGAGGTAAAGAGTGTTTGCTACTCTTCCAGAGGATCTGAGTTCCAGTTTCTAACACCCATATCTGGTAGTTCTTAGTCACTTGTAACGCCAAATCCAAGGGATGTGATACTCTTTTCCAGCCACTGTGCACAACTTCTCATATAGACATCCATACAAATATATAAATAAAAATTACATAAATCTACAAAGAGTTAGAAATACCCTGTAGGGTTGGATAATGGTGCTATTAAAAGTCATGTATTATTAAAAAACATTCCAGTACTAGATGTGGGATACTTACTTATGATGATTTGGTCAGAGAGGTCCAATCCCCCCAACCCAATAATATATGTTTTATATATTAAAGACAAAACATTAAGGAAGAGGCACATTGAAAGAGAATATATATAAACATATATTATACATACTCTTGACTATATATACATATATATATATACATGTACACACACACACACACACACACACACACATATATATGCTCTTGACATTCATCTTGGTTGTCCACCAGAACTAGAAAATAAAATTCTTTTGTTAAAGACACTGTATATGTTGGTTGTAAAACAGAGAAAAATAAAACTGGAACTGATCTAGAAGTATCCTCCCTGCTGCCTAGCTCTCATAATGCTGGAGGGAGCCATACAAGCTGCTGAGGGAGAAAAGGCATCTATGTTCTTAACTATCTGTGCATCTTATGAACTACAATATCAACCTGCCAGGCAAGATGAGCCTATATGTGCAATAATGCCATGGCTGTTATGGTAGTGACCAACTGCTCTTTGATTCAATTTTTAGACTGGCTGTATAGGAGGGAATCCATGTCTTTTACTCTAAACCCAGTCAAACACACATGACTGGGGAGGTCATAGGCCTTAGGGTGGAACTTACTACTGTCATTCAGCAACACTGACATAGTCTCAAACTGCCTTTTAAACATCTAGGTTTATATCCACAGACATGTGCTGTTCTCAGTGTCCATTACTCACTAGAAAATCCTCTCTTTGTAGTGAATCATGGTGAATGGAGAGAATTATGGCTACTTTGGTGTTGGGAAAAAATGACAACTGAATGCTGGGTCCTAACAAGACGTTTACACCATCCCTTTTAATGCTCAAAAGAAAAAAGAAAAAACACAGAGGAAGTAGTGGGGTGGGAAGAATGTAATAGCCAGAAGTTGGAGAGACCAGATATGAAATATTATCTACTTTACAGAACGTAGCTGGTGCAAGCATGAACTCACAGTGTCTAAGTCCTGGAAAGGTTTCAGATGACACCACACCCCTCTTAGAATGTGACAGAACCAGTTGCCATGGCATGCACATAACTTACTTCTTTATGAACCAACCTGGAGTCTGCCTGAGGGCCTAACAACAGGTGCTGTCAGAGTTCCTGATTGTGCCCAGAATATTCTTGCTCCCAAGATAGGAAATATCTGTACCAATGAGACAGAAAGTGTGAGCAAAAGAGAAGGAGCCCTTTCTGTGGATACCAACCCTTTTCATGACAGCTCCACCCTCATTAACTGGTTATATCCCAAAGACTCAACTCCACAAGATCCATTCTGAGGCTCTTATGCAATATTCAGTCAGCAATAGTAGAATCAGGGAAACACAGCCAAGACTCTTCAAGCTGGTCTTACAACCCCAAAGAATCAGGAGCCATCAGGTCATTGTAAGACTGATTCCACCTGCTGAGGATCTAAGATCTTTAAGAAATCCAATTCAAATGGCTTCTATTTGTTCAAGTAACTCCTCCAAACTTATATAAGAATCAGAAATGTAGACTTTATTTGGTACTATTTTGCCTCAACTATTTTTGTTTTCCATTTTGTACATTTTTGTTTATGATCTCTATAATGTTATGGACAATTTGGGTTGTGCTTACATGCTAGTATGTGTAGAGGCCACAGGTCAACCTCAGCTGTGTTCCTCTATAGCTGACCACCTTATTTGTTGAGACAAACTGTAATCTGTAATTATCTGTAAAAAGATAATCTGTAAACATTATTAACTGTCTCTTTAAACCTTTTCATGTTTAAGTCTTCTTAGAACTATTAGGAAAATGGAATGAATTCCATGCTTCCATTCTCAGTTCTATTTCTTATTTTTCTTAATTAACTTTTATAAAAGTATCAAGACTAGCCACTACACTATGGCTGAGAATTAAAGTGTACCAAAGTGAATTGCTAAGAAAGAAAGGAAAATGGCATTGGTCACTTTGATAATGGCTTAAATCTTTTAATACTGGTGAATTTAATTTGATATAAAAATATACTAATATTCCATCATAGTTTGAATAAATCCCTGTCCACTAGCATATTGGTCGCTGGAGAGATGACTCAGTTGTTAAGACCACTGGCTGCTTTAATGGAAGACCTGTGTTTAATTTCTGGCAACCACATGGTGGTTCACGGACAGCCATCTGTAATTTCAATTCTAGGGGATATGATACCCTCTTCTGTTTCTTGTGAGCACTGGACATACTTGATTCAAATACATGGAGATAAAACACATGCTATAAAAATAAATCACTTTTTAATTTTCTTAAAATATATAGGTACATACAAAGGCACACTGATCTGGCCCAGGTAGTTAGATTTAATTTGGTGATGCCACTGACCAACTTTCCAATGGTTAAAATGAGCAAGGAAGGGTTCTGTAAGAGATGACAGTAACAGGCAGGCATAAGCAGCCCCATAAACAAAGGTCAAGAGTGTCAATAAAGGGACACTCTCCTTTTGTTGTTTTCTTTTATGCAAGAAAGTAAAAAGTCATACTAGGGATTTCTGGTTCCTGATACATAGTAAAAGCCAGTGGTCTGCCACTTCCATGCTTCAAGTAGAAATGAGAGAAAAATTAAAAATAAATGACTTTCCTGAACCATCAGAGTACTGAGGTCACTGCACCAACCACCACACTCATGACTGGAGAGTCAGAGAACCAGAGCTAAGTGCTGTTCTAACAGGAGTGTGGGAGGCCAGCTCCTACCTTTTCAAGGGTTCCTATAAAGAGGAGAGAGGGATAAGAAAATATTAGATAGAAAGATAGTGAAGAGGAGAAAGACAGAAACACAGGATAGCTTCTGGAGGAACAAAAACAAAACCCAATCCACTTCTGCCTCTTCAAAGGGGCTTTTTATAACAATGCCAAGGGGCAGGGCAAAAGATCTCCCTCTTTCTAGGTTAAAGCACACTGCACAGCCAAGTGTAGACCCTTCCAAACACCTGGTAACCACGCCCGTGGTGGTCAAATCATTCACTTATGCAGCCCTGCTGGGTAAAGCAAACTCACATTCTCAGACCCTAAGTAAATTCTCACTAGGAAATCTCTTTGGGTCTCTACACAGGAGCCCCTGGGGAGCAATACAATGGCAAGAACATGAATTGATGGATGATGTGCTCATCCCAGCTGAGAGTGAGAAGTTTCTGGGACCAGAATTATATTATGAATTCCTAGCTACAGGTTTTACTTGACACTGTTAGATTCTCAAAGTAAAAATATAAGGAAAATGTTTTAAAGATTTAATAAGGAAAGAAAGACAAAGATCAGTCATTGTTACACATGCTCAGAATGTTGCCATGGTGAAGACAGCCGCCTCCACATCAAAAGGGTTCCAACATAATCACCAGAGACAGTCGATAAGAAAGGGGAAAAAAACCTTCAAGCCACAAGCCAACAGCCAATAAGTAAACCTGAAGTTAAAGAGTTCAAACCTACAGAAACTGCTAAGCATAGCACAACTGCTAGCCTGCTTAATATGAACCGACTCGATTCAGTGGCTGAAGCCCTTGGTAGTCTTTTGCATTCAACACAAAATGCTAATGAGACAAACTGACATACACAGGACATAGAAGATGGAGAGGAAATGTAGGGAAAAAGCCAATGAGGAGAAGGAGGTAAGGAGGAAGGGAAGGAGGAAGAGACAAAAGGGAGACACAGAAGGACAATGACAAGGTGGAGGGAGAATGAGAGGAGGAGGGGAGAGAAGGGAGGAGAAAACTAATGAGGCGGACGAGGGAGCAAAAGGAGGGAAGAGAAAGAGGAAGAAGAGAAAGAGAAAGGAAAGAAGAGGGGCAAGAAATAGAGCAAGGGAGAGACTGTGAGCCAGGTGGGTTTTCAGGAGATAAATATACAATAAATTATTTTTATTAAAAAAGCTTAAATGATTTGCATCTCTATTTACAGATGAAAAGAGAGAAAGAAATTAAGTGGACGACCTGCCTAGACTTGCACCCTCTAAATGGAAGCAAAGACTTGAGTCTGGACAGCCTGACACTCTGACTCCTGTGGTAACTAAGGTGTTATATTACACCCATCGACTCATGCTCTTTCTACAAATTTTACTTGATACTCAGGGCAACACTTCCAGAGTATAAAGCACTTAGGATGCATAGAAGTTCTAGACTATATTCTGTGCAGATAATTCTGTCTTGTTAGGGGGGAAATGAATGCAAAATGATCAGCAGGCTACAGGGAAAATTCCACAAAGAGTAGGATAAAATAACAGGCTCCATAGATCAGAGGCTTCTTTATGCAATTTCACTTGAATAATAAAATAAAATGAATGATCTCTGCATTTTTTAGAAGCGTATTGGAGTACTTAATAGACTTAATTCATATTTTCAGCTCAATGAAAATACATAGGAACATTCATAGAAAACTTCACACTTTTGCCTGAAGGAGACATACACAGTTATCACCTCTACATGAATAAAACATCCCCCTTGCAGAGGGATTGTAGAGTCTCAGTTTTTAAAATCATATCAGATGTGAAGTAAAATTCATATACCATTTTTCTGAGACCACAGTTTTATACGCTGTGTATATTCACCAACCCATACAAATCACAACTGGGAATGGTACATCACAGAAGACAGTATGTAAGAGTCTGGGGACAAGAATGGTCAGGAAATATCAAAATAAAAGGGAATCTAGTGATTCAAATATTTAGCCATAGTTGAGTATAGGCCACATTTGCTCCCGTTTATTGGGTGGTATCATTTATAGGCATATTCCAAATTAAAATCTGCAGAATTGTCCAAAAATCCTCCCAAATATTCATCATTTGAAGTTCAGCAAACTGTTGAGTCCACTGGAGGCTTTGCTTCAGGTAGGGGGAGTCTCTCCCCCAAGTACCTGTCTCTTGATAGTTAATTAGATCTGGTACTCTAATGCTTAGGGATTCTTAACACAGGGTTATTTTTTAATAGTTCAGCTTGTTTTTCTTTGTTTGTTTGTTTGTTTGTTTGCTCTGTTTTGTTTCAAACGACCTAGTATTTGAAAGCAATATTCAGTGCCCTAGACCACTGCACACTGAGGATGAAAATACAGAAGACCCTTCCAAACCTCGTACTCTAAGATCTCCACACACATCTTTGAAAAGTTACTATGAAAAACACAATTATGAGGGTGAAATGTCTCCTGCAGCTTCTGGCTGTTTTTCATTTTAACACATCTATCTGCCTTTCATGGTGCCTGTGTTCCAAGAAGACGTGGCCAATAGACAGGGGAAAACAAAACAAAACAAGCCCTGGAGTGAAGACCACATCAAACACAGTGCTTTATGACTTGTTATCTTTTTCATGTGTGGTGAGATGGGGGAGGGGGGTGTCTTCTTAGCTTCCCAGATGAAATCTCTGAGATTTAAAGACTTTGGGGCAGAAAACCTGTACAAAAAGCAGCTTACCTCTGTGATCCTAATATCTAGAGGCATTTTCCCCCATCTTCTCTCTGTAGCTAAAAAATAATTGATACTTATGTAACAGCATAATTTTAAAACTGAATTCACTAATAGCACAATAGATGTGGCAATATTTTTGAAAAACTATTTACAGCCATCTTTCTTCATTTCTTCAGAAGTCACAACATTAAGTTACTGGCTTACTGCAGATACAACAAAATAAATCCAAAGCAATGTTGTTTACATGAGGCACTTTGGCAGTGCATTGTGGTACAGATATTAGCCTATTTTGATACAGCTGGCTTTAATTTCTGATCTATTTTTCAATTTTATTCGAATGTTCTGATGCTCACAATTTGCTGATGGATTCTACATAAATTTCTAGGAATTTCTTAAAGATTTATATATACTAAAACACATAATTTCTCAGTTATTCTAGCTTTTGATAATACTTTTTTACTACCTTAAATTTTTGGCTGACATCTATATTTAGAATTTGTTTTATTTTGACACAATGACACAAACATTAGAGGTGGCTGTTGTCAATCCTCCCAAAAACTTCCCTCTTTCTTATCATTATTATAGCTGGATTGCCCAGCATCCTGCCACCACATGACAGATTCCCTGGTATCATAATCATGGCTCAATTGTCAAGATGGGAAATGAAGACAGAATGAGAAAACCATAGTGTGAGTAGCTCACGAGAGACATGAGAGTTTTACAAAGCAAGTTTTCTGGAAGGCCTATTTTTTCTCTTTTTTTCCTCTATGTAATCAAGTATAGATCTTTTTGAGAGAAAAAGAGAGACAGAGAAACAGACAGACAAAGACAAAGACGAGAGAAAGAGAGGAGAAAGAGAGATTTACATATGGAACCAGGTGGACAAGAGCTGTTGTCAGAAACATGGAATCCATTCATCTTCTTTGAGGTCTTCTCCTTGTTTCCCTTGAGTATGTGTCCCATGATGAGATTACTGGCTCATTAATAATCCTATCCTTAAGTTTTAGTGGAGCCTCTAAAATCTTTTCATCATAAAATATTAGTCAATAATATTATGATTGTGAATATAAGTAGGTGTGTCTTCATAACACAGTCTAAAATAATTCCAGAACCATCACCCACATCTACCTGCTGTTCTTTCTTTACCCATTCACTTGTCATAACTGTTGTAAGAATCAAACCCATTGCACCACTCCCGTCCTTGGGTAAAGAATCCAGGATGCTTGGAAGATTCTTTGAATTTCAGAATTTGGAATATGCTGCTTAAATTAGTGTGTAGACATCATTAAATATAAGAAACTATTCTAGACAAATGTTAATGTGGAAGACATGAACCAAAAGAAAAGCATATTCATGGAATATCCCAATAAGTTTGCGAAAGGAGAAGAAATACCTAAACAGAAACCACCTTGCATCACTGCTCATATTTTTCTTTATGAGTTCGAACAACTCTCACAGTATAATTTTATTTGACTGTTCAAACAGGTCAATAAAGTAGTAGCTTTTATTTCCATTTTACATATCAAGAAAAAGGACATTCAAGATCTATTTTCCCATGACAAGCAATTAAACAATAAATTAATACTCTATCAGTGATAGATTCAAGGTCAATGTAGAAAAATTACTCTCCGCAAATAATAACTAAAATCTTACTGTAATCACATATTTCCCAGTGCCTTGTGGTTCACCATGACTAAATATACACTGAGTTTGAGTACTCAAAGTTAAATAAGAATAACCAAGAATTTCTTTTTTTTTTTTTTTTGGTTTTTCGAAACAGGGTTTCTCTGTGTAGCTTTGCGCCTTTCCTGGAGCTCACTTGGTAGCCCAGGCTGGCCTCGAACTCACAGAGATCCGCCTGGCTCTGCCTCCCAAGTGCTGGGATTAAAGGCATGCGCCACCAACGCCCGGCTAAGAATTTCTTATTCAGAGGGGTAGGTGGCAGATGTAAAGAAACATACTGAGTAGGGAAATATAAACTATAAACTATATAAACTATAAACAAGAAAACTTGTCTGTATGCAGTATTCTTCAATGTCTAGTACATGATGTGACTCAATATTTATTCAGAGGGATCTACAACTCTCCAAATAGAGTAACCTTGTTTCTATTTCAAAGACTTAGAACATTTAACATTCTGTCTATAGTGGTTTTTTTCTTAGTGAACAATTTCAAAGCCTGTCTAACAGAAACAGGCCACACAATCTCAATGTTTTTATTATAGAGTCCCATTAAATTCATTCAAAATCTTTGTATCTAATTTCTTTCACTTTTGAATTTCTTTTCTGTCTTGCTTTGTGATAAAATTCCAGGAAGTCAAGAGACCTGACTCTTATTGGTGCACATGAATCTGTGTCAACTGATAAGTAAATAAAGATGGTGTCACAAATATTCCAAAAAGCCACAGAATGTTTATGACTGGCACGAAAATGTTTTCATCAATTCATAGTAGTAAATGCTCAGAAAACAAGTGTTAAAAGCATTATAGGAATTTTCTTCAATAGGCTTCATGTTCTACTATTCATTTTAAATGTGCTGATGCCATTTGTCATTTCTTGCTGATGTTATGTATCTTTGCTACTGAAGTGTATTTCAGAGAGTCCCTGAGGATGCCAAAAGGTTGAAGGGTTTCCTTGTGTTCTCAAAGAAAGAAGCTGACAAATTAAAGAAGACCAAAAGTAACTTCTCCTGCATCGTTTTCGTTTTAATACATCACCAAAATACTTCTCATTAACAACTTCCATAATTTGTCTTTCATGAAGCATAGAAATCAGAGGTTTTAAATAACATGAATTCAGTGTTGATTTCTGACATCTTCTAAAGGTTTGCTTCAGGTTTTGCAATCAGGTGTTAAATAATAAGACTTCAGACATTGTAAAGAGGACACTAATTTATCAGGAGGCTGAACAATTCTTTGTTAACATTTCCTGTCTTTTTCTGTGAAAAAGAAAATGGAACCTAGAAATGAAGTTAATAACACTCTCTGCTTCTAGGGAACAACTGTTTAGAAGCTCATCAGAATCAGAACCACCTTGCTCTAAACCTCCGAGAGTCACTCTAAACTCATGACAGTCTTTCAGTTAAGTGGCATTTGTGTAAAGTTACTGAAAGTTAAGATAGATGTATTTTTGGCATTTTACCTTTGGTTCTTGACCTAAAATAGCTGGATAACTGTCCCATCTGTAATAGGGAGTGTGCTAAAATTTATTTTCTGCTCAGCTCTGTAGTTACCATAGTCATATTGACACAGCTGTGCTTAATGTGCTAATTGACAGAAAAAATATAATAAAGCTAATAAATGTATGATTAAGTTTCCAGAATAAGGCAAGGGGTGGGGTGGAGGTCCCTGAACTGAGCACAACATATGTACCAAGAGGATCACAAAGTAGGAAATTGGACTGTTGCTGGTCCCTGTGGTCAGTGGAAAATTACAATCTCTGTGGAAATATCTATAGAGGAGGCAGGCCGACTTTGGCTCAATGAAAGGCAGAGTATGAATATCAAGTGAGATGGTGCTGAGGGGCTCACAACTGAGACAATTAGTATGTTAACATAAGAATAAATGTCAATGTATTTTAAAAAGATTAAAACCATTGTTTCTTTATTTGCACATAGATTTTAAATTTGAATTAAGTTATGATGTGTGATACAACACACACACATACACACACACACACACACACAGATACGCACACACACACAAACCCAGAAACACATGTTGGTTTAAATAATGTAAAGCACTAGGGTGTCCATGTAGATTCACAGATTATAACACTTAGTTCACTTGGGGATAATTTTGATGGCAGTGACAGCAGAAAACACATGGGGTCAGAAGTGATATGTGTCTCCACATAAGTCATTGAGTTTTGCTTTGAATTTAAACTTAGTCTAAGATACAAAGTATTTGAAATTGGAAAGGAAATTAAACGCATGTAAGTTTGTATACCGATACCATTAGGTTTTACACAATTTCTAGAATGCTAGAATGAGACAAACTTGAGGATCTGAGGTGTGCACTAGGAAGGATCCATCAAGATGACTGAATATCAGGATAAAGAAATATAAAGTTTCCTGATAAGAAGGCCCGAGACAGATATCCCTTGGATTATTTTAGAGAAGAGGTATCATGTTTTGTGATGGAATACAATTCAAAATGAGAACATCAGAGACATCCCCACAGTTGTTTTGTGTGAAAGTACAATTCAGTAAATGCAGTTCTAGCAAGCACAGATATGGTATGTTCTGCATGTGCAGACTTTCAATGAACTGAATATCTCATAATAAAAAACTGGAGTTTCTGAAATTGTATTAGTGGCACAACACAAAATATCTGGGAGTATGGCACCAATATCACCTTTTACTAAAGGCAGACTCATTATAAAAATTAATTTTTGGGGGGTTTTTCAAGACAGGGTTTCTCTGTGTAGCTTTACGTCTTTCCTGGAACTCACTCTGTAGCCCAGGCTGGCCTCGAACTCACAGAGATCCACCTAGCTCTGCCTCCCGAGTGCTGGGATTAAAGGCGTGCGCCACCACTGCCCGGCTAAAAATTGATTTTATGGTGAAAGAAAAATGATTAACATGAAGTCATATATAAAATATGCTTTGAGCCTAAAGGACAATAATTAGTCATGAGACTTAAAGAATGTTCTCTCTTTGTGGCAGTCTATTTGATGTTTCCATGGTCAATCCTGAGCACCAGCTCATTATTCTGAGCCAGAAACACCATGGGTAAATGATTATAATTTTTATTTTCCATGTACAAAGTTGTACATGAGTCAAAGTTATGATTCACTGCTTTATATGAAAGGCTGCCAGCTTTCACTTGGACATATCTTCCATCTTTTGTCTGCATGCAAAATCCCCTGAGAGCAGTCATGTTGCCTTTAAAGTTACCTGGTTGAACAGGTTTTGTTTTTGTTTTTGTTTTTGTTTTTTGGTTTTTTGAGACAGGGTTTCTCTGTGTAGTTTTGGTGCCTGTCCTGGATCTTGCTCTGTAGACCAGGATGGCCACGAACTCACAGAGATCTGCCAGGCTCTGCCTCCCAGGTGCTGGGATTAAAGGCATGCACCATCACTGTCCAGCCGAACAAAGTGCTTTCTTTCTTTCTTTCTTTCTTTCTTTCTTTCTTTCTTTCTTTCTTTCTTTCTTTCTTTTATTTATTTATTTTTTTGGGGGGTTTTCGAGACAGGGTTTCTCTGTGTAGCTTTGTGCCTTTCCTGGAACTAGCTTTGTAGACCAGGCTGGCCTCGAACTCACAGAGATCTGCCTGCCTCTGCCTCCCGAGTGCTGGGATTAAAGGCGTGTGCCACCACCACCCGGCTACAAGTGATTTCTAATGTGCACATATAAGAGGTCTTTAAGGTGGAATACAATACACATGGTGGGAATATGGTCTTCAGGGCATAAAGACCTTACAAAGAAAAATCATCCAGCTTCAGCTTTCCTGTCTTTATGATCAATATTAAGATCTGTACAATAAATTTTGGCAATTATCTATGACAGAATAATGCCAGAGTTCCTGGGCACCTATGGCTCTTACATATTCAACAAAACCAAGTTTTAACTCACATGCTTTTACATTGCAAAATAGCTAGCCACTAGACTTTGAACACAGAATAAAAATGAAAATAAACACTTATTAATTTATATGGTTTATAATGCTTCAATGATAGAATTTTGGAATGTCTAATAAAATATAAGATTTATATTTAAATATTTTATTTAATATTCACATATGTATAATGTGTTTTGAGCAAACCTGCCTCCCATTCCTTCCTTTCCAATTCTTTCCCTGTCCCCATCAGCACTTTTTATTCTCAACTTCATGTTCTCTCTCTCTCTTTTTTAAAATTTAATACCCACTGAGTCCACTTAGTGCTGTCTGTGGTTGTGTCTATGGCCAAGACTTCAACCATAGTTCAATCTCTGACATCAGTCAATGACAGGGCTAGAATTTCTAGGGCAATGCATGAAAAATGCCAGGTCCAAAGTACAAAGTACAAAGACAACAGACAGGTGTGGTCCTTCACCCACAGATTGATTTCCAGATGGTGAAAGCAAGCATGGCCAGAAGAGAACCACAGGGCACCTTCTAAAGCACAATGATCTGACAAAGGTTTCCCTTGATTCTAAAACTGACAGAGAGAGATGGGCAGACACAAAGATGATAGATGGAAGACAGACAAGATAGATAGGTGATAGATGACAGATATGGACAAATAAATGACAGAAAGATACATGGTAGAAACAAAAAGAAAGCAGATGTGTGGTGGATGATAGACATAACATAGGTGATAAAGAGAAAGTTGATGAAGATACATAGATAGGTAAACAGATGAGTGGGTGGTCAGGTGGGCAGGCCAGTAGGCGGATGGATCACTAGTAAGATAGATGATAGATAGAATGATAGATGGTAGAAGGGCGATAAACTGGCAAATGATAGAATATTTTAGTTAATCTATGCTGACCTGTGTCTCACAGTATATCCCAAACATAAACTCATAGTAATCCTCTTGTCTCAGCCTCAGAGTACAGAGATTACAGACATGAACTACCATATGCAGGTAGGCTAGCAGATTTATATAAATTTACATAAATTTTGTATCCTGCAGAACCATTGAAGACTGTCCAGTAGTTACTGTCGAGATAATCCTATTCTGGTTCACACCGTTGTAAATTAGTGAGAGGCACAAATAGGAAAACTTCTTTTCTCAAGGTAGTGACGCCATCTTGATGGCATTGTAACAATTGTTGAATGACCTCACTTATTTAAGGTGTAGCCTAATAGACAGCCATCGAACTGTCCATTCCTGGATTACCATTTATCAATGATAATAATTTCTTATTTAAAGGCACTCTTAATGGTTATGGCATGACTGTGGAGTTAATAACTGTTGCACTCATGCTGAGCACTGGGATGGAGACTTCCTGGAAAGGATATATGTAAATGTCAAGAATGGGTCCCACAACAGTCCCAGAGAAATGACAGAATGAGATTGAGACAAAAGTTTCATACTTGAGAACTGAGTCCCAGCAGCCTTCATACCAAACATCTCAATCTAATTGTTCTTCTTTCATTTATTATATGTGCATATTAAGACTATCAATAGACCCTCTGGTAAAACTTTTGTTCAAGATTTTAAAATGTGGAAGAATGTTGCTGGGCTACAGAAAGTACAAGGAAAAGCTCAACCTGCTGGGGTGGATAAGGCAAGCTGCCCCATTCTCTTTGGAACAGAACGACTCTTTGCTTAGACCCTATTGTAGGGACAGAATCTTTCTTCAGGAATTTGTTCTCTGAAGGGACTAGTCTGCCAGTGCCATGTGCCCTTCCCAGAAAAAGCCAAGCCCTTCACCAAGGTTGGGTCTGATAATCTCAGTGCATGAAGGACATTCTTTGCATCAAAATTGCCACTTCACAGTGCACTGCTCCCTTTGCACAATCCTCCTACAATCCTTCCACCCCAATGGATTGATTTTGCCAACTCTCATTAAAACTCCCTGCACACAACAGTTGTCTCAGAATCTGTTTCTAAAGAAAAAGGCCAGAAAAGTACACCCAGCTAACTACCTTGTAAAAATGTTATCACAAGACCAAGGGATAAGATCCAACTTTAAAGATCCTGTGTGAAACCAGTGTCTTCATCTGATCTCTAACATCAGTGTTTTGTAGATAATTTTGTCGATATGTCCAGATTCCAAATCTAAAAGGCCTTTCCTCTATTGATTTCTTAGATATCTCATGAGAAATACACTGTTTGTAAATGTTCTAGCTGTGTATCGCTAGACTCATCACTCTGAAAAACAAACATCAGAGAAGCTGGCATGCCTGCCTCCTTGTCATCAGACTTTGGATCTAACAGACTTGCTCAGATGTGTATCCACCTGCTTGCTATGAAGATGTAGGGGTTTTATCGTGTCATCTAATAAAAGCAATTAGCCAGTGCAGGTGGCTGTCATTCTTATCAGAAGACTAAGGGACAACTGTGACACAGTATATAGGAAGCCAAGCTTTCATGCCTTCTTCCAAGATGGGAAGCTTTCTCGATCTCTCTGTAATTGGGATACAGTACATGCATTTATTGAGTACAGGTGCAGCAGGTAGGGGAACTCAGAGTAAGAAGGCATCCCGTCTCTTCCGGTGCTCTGAATTTTATGTGTTGGAAATCCTGGCTGCTTCTAGTCATTTTTAAATATAGCACAGATTGTTTAAAACAGTGGTTTCCCTACTGTGCTCTAGAAAACTATATATCACTCTTCCCATTTTTGATTTGATATTTCTTATTCAGTCACCCACAGCCTTCTTCCCCAGGAAACTTCTCTGCCTCTCCTGACCATTGCTCAACTCCATTCTTTATGACATTGATGTTTATTTTCAGCATGTCTCTTGTGATCACTTTATATAATGCCCTACAGTCCCATCCTTGTTTTTGCAAATGACAGGATTTATATTTTGTGGCTGGACTAAAATTACTTGCTCATTGATGAACTTCCAGATTAATTTCTGACCTTAGCTAATGTGATCAATGGAGAAACAACCTCTGGGGTACATTATTTATTTGGCATAATAGCATCCTCTTCTTTTAATGTATATAAGCATTAAGGTTAACGAACAATATTAATGGGGAATGTCCATACTGATTCCCATAATAGTTGGATTTGTTTACATTTCTGCCAACAATACAGAAACGTTCATCATTTCTGCTTCTCTCCTGACATTTGTTATTTCTTTTTTCGAATGTTTTATTTTTTATTTATTTATTTTAATTTATTTTATTTTATTTTACAATATAATTCAACTTTACATATCAGCCATAGATTCCCCCGTTCTCCCTCCTCCCGCCCCGCCCCCCTCCCCCTGGCCCACCCCCCATTTCCATCTCCTCCA
>CABHPH010061796.1:0-14268 GCA_902168325.1 Peromyscus nudipes
GGGGGTGAACAGCAAAAGTGACAGGCATGCCCCAAATAAGACAGCAGGTTCCTGGAATGTCACTTTAGCCATCCAAGATGACTTAGTAGCTTCAAGTGGTCTGGTGGTAAGACCAAGGGGAACATTAGCTGGGGCAATCTGGGCAGATGCTCAGGTTTGGACAGCTGTCTGCAGGGTAAACAGAGTGATGCAGGTTACCAGAGGCACCTCTAGGTTATTGAATGAAGAGGAAAAGATTGCAAAGGTGTCTTGTGTTTTGTCTGCCTATTGGTTGATTACTAATTGTTTATTGAAAGCAGTGGAAGGGTCCATGATAATGCCCAAGTAAACCAGTTCTGAGGTTTGTGTTTGTACACTGTGAAGATTTGTCACCTGGATTGGTTTATTAAAGGGCTAAATGGCCAATAGTTAGGCAGGTAGAGGTTAGGTGGGACTTCCAGACAAAAAGAGCACAGGGAAGAAGGAGGGGAGAGTTACCAGGAGATGCAGAGGAAGCAGAAGATGAGCATGCTATGCTGAGAAAAGATACTGCCACATGGTAGAGCATAGAGAAGAAATATGGGTTAGGGCTGGAGAGATGGCTCAGTGGTTAAGAGCACTGGCTGCTCTTCCAGGGGACCTGAGTTCAATTGCCAGCAACCACATGGTGGCTCACAACCATCCTTAATGAGATCTGTTGCCCCCTTCTGGTCTGCAGGCATACATGCAGACAGAACACTATATACATAATAAATAAATACATCTTTTGAAAAAAAGAAATATGGGTTAATTTAAGTTGTAAGAGCTAGTTAGTAACAAGTCTAAGCTATCGGCCAAGTGTTTATAATTAATAATAAGTCTCTGTGTGGTTATCACTGGGAGTGGCTTGAGCATATATGAGACCTCAAGGGCCACCCCCACAGTGACACACTTCTTCCAATAAGGCCATACGTACTCCAACATGGCCACACCTCCTAATAGTGCCACTCTGTGTGGCTGGTGGGACAGAAAACCCTGCCTATAGTTTCGCTGCTAAGTGTAACATCTCCAGCTTCTTAGATGCTTAGTATATACAAAAGAAAAAATTAGAAGTCATCCTTGGTCCGTGTGTTGATTTGGAAGAAAATGGCTCCCATAGAGAGTGGCACTATTAGGAGGTGTGGCCATGTTGGAGTAGGTGTGGCCTTGTTGGAAGAAGTGTGTCACTGTGGGGGTGGCCTTTGAGGTCTCCTATATGCTCAAGCCACTCCCAGTGATAGAGTTCACTTCCTGTTGCCCGCAGATCAAGATGTAGAACTCTCAGCTCCTTCTCCAGCACCATGTCTGCCTGCTGCCATGTCCCGCCATAATAATGAACTAAACCTCTGAAACTGTAAGCGAGCCACCTCAATTAAATGTTTTCCTTTCTAAGAGTTGCGGTGGTCATGGTGTCTCTTCACAGCAATAGAAACCCTAAGACAGCCAGTAAATCAGACTCGCTCAGACGGCGGGAAGAAGCTACTTCACAGGTAGAGCTAGCGCACTCAGAGATCTGGTCCCGAGTGGACTACCCTCCCAGCTTGTACATGTTCTTGCAAGTGAGACTCGGGCCTCCTGGCAGCATGCCCAAGTGGGTCCAAGTGCAAGCTGGGAATCCCGCAGCCCAATCATTCACCAGTCAAAGACAAGGCTGGGCCCTGCACCCCACAGAGGTCTCCAGCTCACCCCTGGGTGACCATGTGAGCATGAATACAAGCACAGTGCTATAGAATGCAGGTGACTCAAAGACAGGCCAGTCATGAGGGTGCCATTGTGACCATGCTGTGGATGGTAGTTAATTCCCACAGGGAATTAATCCCGTGGACTAGCTCCAGGCTATACAGCAAAAGCCGTACTAGGCACAGTCCCCCTTCTGTATATTCAAGTTTTCTTGTCTGCTGTAGCAGGCACCCAGACCTTAGCACAACTGACTCCATGATGGAGGTACCGTTCAGGCTGTAAAACCCAGCATGTAGACAGCACCACCTGCCAAAACTAAAACAAAGACCTACTCCGTCAAAGTCCACATAGTTCTGGGAAAGTCTCAAAATGTACTAACCTTGTTTTTTAACTTCTGTAGTTCTGCTTCTGGCTAACTGTTCTTGTTAACTGAAGCGTGTCAACCCAGAACATGATTTTGTGCTTAAAAGCTCATCGTGAGAAAGGCTCAGGGATCCACTGGGATACTGAACACCTGGCCAGCTAATAAAGACTTCCTATTGGCTTAAATCCATGTCTGAGCATACTTCTCCAGTGAATACCCTACAACATCTAGCTTTGCTTTATTTTTATTTATTTGTTTGTTTGTTTATTTACTCATTCTCATTTATTTATTTGAGACAGGATTTCTCTTTTTGTAGTCTTGGCTCTCCTGGAACTCACTGGGTAGACCAGGCTGGCCTTGAACTCACAGAGACCCTCCTGCCTCTACCCCTCAAGTGCTGGAATTAAAAGCATGTTGGACCATGACCAGCTTTTTAGCATCGTTTTACAGATTTGTTTTCGTGTGTGTGTGTGTGTGTGTGTGTGTGTGTGTGTGTGTGTATGTCTGTGTATGTATGTATGTGTGTTTGCCTACAGAGTTCAGAAACGGGCGCTGTTATCCCCTGGAGCTGGATTGACAGGCAGTTGTAAGAAGTCTGACAGCTTCCACCGCAGAGAGCAATGAGCCTTCTTGACTGCTGACCCATATCCCTGGCCTCTGGTTGTCTTGTATTTTTAATTATTTTTTTTTAAATGCACAGAGTTTGGTTCAAAAAACAACCAGCAAACAGCTTCCCATACCAATCTTCAGCCCATTGGCTCCCAGAGGCCAAGCACTCAGACCCCAAAATCCCTTTTGGGCACGAATAGTGAGTTGACTTTCCTTTTTACAATAAAAAAAAAAAAGAAGAAGAAGAAGCTAAGCTCATTTATTAGTAAAAGGGGGACCTGTAGGGTCCTGGCCCCTGTTTTGGGTAACTGTTGCCTTGCTTGCTGACCTTGACCTTGATATCCTCCCTATGCTAATTCCCTGCCGGGTTCCACCCTCCTGAATGCTTAAGGGAAGTTCCTTGTCTGTATATCCTGCATAATGGGCGTTAACAGCTTAGATGCAAGATTGTAAAACATCAGTAGGGAACTTCTGCCCTCCGGGGTTCTCCCATTGTGCTGTAAGCCTGTATTTAAGACCTCCTCCCTCCTTCAATAAATGGCATTCAGCATTAAAAAAAAAATAGCAATTGTGGGGCTGGTGAGATGGCTGAGGGGTTAAGAGCATTGGCTGCTCTTCCAAAGGACCTGGGTTCAATTCCTAGCATCGACATAGCTCACAACTGTTTGTAACTCCGGTTCCAGGGATATAACACCCTCACATAGACATACACGCAGACAAAACACCAATGCATATAAAAATTAAACCTTTAAAAACATTGTGAAATAAATAAATTTAATTTAAAAAAAAAAAAAGAAGCTATGTAGTATTGCACAGGCATACCAGAAACTGCCTCAGTGGACCACAGAGTCACATCAGAGCCACATGAAAGGAGAGCAGAAGACAGAGAGGAGGATGTGAGAAGGGAGTGGTATGGTTCCTGAGCTGACCAGACAGCTAGTCTGGTCCTTCATAAAGCCCAGCCATGCTGGTGGCACAGGTGATCTGAATGAACCTGTCCCCGTGGTGCTGAGAATGCAACCCCAGCCTAGCTGTGATTTGGGCCACATTCTTGGCGTTGTGAGGTCCTGCTGGTTGGCAAACACCAGGAGAACAGCATCTTAGAGCCCGTCCTTGGCCAGCATTCTCATGGACCCCATTCACACACTCTGCCGTTTCTGTCGATCACCAAGATCAAACCTTGAGTGTTCTGGAAGCAGGGGTACCACATTAGCTGGACCTTGTCCTGAAGTCACCCGCATCCCACACAGTGAAGATGATGTTATTGTACTCAGTGGCCTTCAGGTGGAACCCAGCGATGGGAATGGTGGTCACTATTTCAGCCAGCTTCCATTTGTACAGAACTGCTGTATTTCCTGCGGGAGTCAGGCCTACCATGAGAAGGCGCATTTCATTTTGCCAAAATGGCCCTTGAAGAAGTTTGCAAAGATATTCCCCATGCTTGCTATGGTGGCTGTTCTTGGTTGTCAACTTGACTATATCTGGAATGAACTACAATCCAGAAATGCAGGGCACACCTGAGAGATTTTCTGCTTGGTTTGAAGTGGGCGAATCCACTTCTAGTCTGGACCTTTGAGGTAGGAAGAAAACACACACCTTTATTCCAGATCTTGAGGCAGGAAGACACACCTTTAATCTGGGCCACATCTTCTGCTGGACAAGGACATGGAAGAAGGAAGCTTTGGCTCTGCCTGCTTGCCCTTGCTAGCACATCCATTCCTTCACAGGCATTGGAGCTGACTTCTTCAGGATTCCAGCACATACAGAAAACCAGCTGAGACATCCAACCGCGTGGGACTGAGCAACTACTAGATTCTTGGACTTTCCGTTCACAGGTAGCCATTGTTGGGTTAGCTGGATTGCAGTCCGTAAGGCATTCCAATGGATCCCCCTTTTTTTTTTTTTTTAAAGATTTATTTATTATGTATACAGTGTTCTGCCTATATATATGCTTGCAGGTCAGAAGAGGGCTCATTACAGGTGGTTGTGAGCCACCATGTGGTTGCTGGGAATTGAACTCAGGACCTCTGGAAGAGCAGCCAGTGCTCTTAACCGCTGAGCCATCTCTCCAGCCCTGGATCCCCTTTTTGAATAGAGATTCTGTGATGCTAGGGAACCCTGACTAACACTTGTGGACAAGTGGAGGCAACATTAACGAGGGACCTCAGAGGCTGCTCTGAGCCAGGCTGGGCTTTTGTTCCAGGTTGTCTTTGTGAGGCTAGCTGAACTCTAGGCAGCTGAGGATGACCTGGAACTTCTTAACCTCTTGCCTCCAGCTTCTGAGGGCTGGGTGTACCATCACACCCAGTTTAGGAATCATTGGGGATGGGTCCCAGGGCTTAATACATGTCAGGTGAGCTCTCTACCAACTGAGCGACACCCCCAGCCCTGCCCCATAAAAGCACCCCAAAAGGACAAACTGAATCTGGGTTTACAGCAAGAAATACTCTTTTAAAGTTTTTAAAGGTTTATTTTATTTTATGTTAATGAGTTGTCAGAACACAGTCCAAGAATGGAGTCCTGTGAGAATGCTGAGTGTTTGTGAGAAAACGCCAAGAAAGCAAGAGTCTTTTTTTTTTTTTTTTTTTTTTTTTTTTTTTAACTGACAGAAAGCAGAGAAAGGAGATTTAATCATGTTTCCTCCCCTCCTTGGAAAATACCAATTTTATTGTCCTAGCTCCAATCCCTCTCATCCCAAAACAGCAAGTCAGCTCACTTTTTTTTTTTTAAAAAGTATTTGTATTTGACACACAGTAATTATACATATTTATGGAGTACACTATGGTATTTATTTATTTATTTATTTTTCTATTATCAGCTTGATACAGTACAAATTCTTATCCTAATAGTGAAATGTTTCACTGAGGCTTGCCCAGTGATTGAGTAAAACCAAACTTATTCTAAGCCGCAGTCATCCTGGGGTCCCCCCTGATAGGTAGCCTCTGTCCCTGGTTCTGTGGGTTGCAGTCTGATGAAAACAAGAGTCTTGTGACCTGTTTCTTCAGAACACAGAATTATTCTTGGAATGTGTTTTCATGATCCTCCCAGGTGGAGCAGACGGGAGTGAGTTTACCTCAGCGGTTGTTAGTCATGTGGCTCTGTGGAAAAACATGATTTTGCCACCTGTGGCTTGTCCTTGTGACCGCACACCTCACTCAAGTGATTCTTCTTTACCCTCAGAGTATAAATTGTTGATGTTCTGAATAAAGTTGGCTATTGCACGAGACTTTAGTCCGCCTCATTTTTAGGCCCCAGACTCCCAGGTTCATACCACCAAATGAATCGGTAAACATCAAGTGTTTTGCCTTCGTGTATGTCTGTGTACCATGTGTATGTCTGGTGGCTAGGGAGGTCAGAAGAGGGCATTTGATCCTCTGGAATTGAAGTTAGGGATGGTTGTGAGTGACCATGTAGGTTCTAGGAATCAATGCCAGGTCTTCTGCAAGAGCAACAAGTACATTTAACCAATCGAGCCAGCTATCCAGACCTGAACCTACACTTTTTAAAAGTGTATGCTCCTGGATAAGTAGGATTAACATAGTAAAAATGGCAATCTTACCAAAAGCAATCTATAGATTCAATGCAATCCCCATCAAAATCCCAACACAATTCTTCACAGACTTGGAAAGAAAAATACTCAACTTCATATGGAAAAACAAAAGACCCAGGATAGCTAAAAGAATCCTGTATGATAAAGCAACCTCGGGAGGCATCACCATCCCTGACCTCAAGCTCTACTATAGAGCTATAGTAATAAAAACAGCTTGGTACTGGTATAAAAACTGACATACGGGCCAATGGCATCGAATTGAAGACGCTGACATTAATCCACGCACATATGAACACCTGATTTTTGACAAAGAAGCCAAAACTATACAATGGAAAAAGAAAGTATCTTGAACAAATGGTGCTGGCATAACTGGATGTCAATATGTAAAAGATTACAAATAGATCCATATCTGTCACCATGCACAAAACTCAAGTCCAAGTGGGTCAAAGACCTCAACATAAATCCAGTTACACTAAACTTAACAGAAGAGAAAGTAGGAAGTACTCTTGAAAGCATTGGCACCAGAGATCACTTCCTAAATATAACACCAACAGCACAGACACTGAGCACAACAATTAATAAATGGGACCTCTTGAAACTGAGAAGCTTTTGCAGGGCAAAAGACACGGTCAATAAGACAAAAAGACAGCCTACAGAATGGGAAAAGATCTTCACCAACCCCACATCTGACAGAGGATTGATCTCCACAGTATATAAAGAACTCAAGAAACTAGACATCAAAATACTGAACAATCCAGTTAAAAAATGGGCTAAAGAGCTGAACAGAGAATTCTCAAAAGAAGAATCACAAATGGCTGAAAGACATTTAAAGAAATGCTCAACACCCTTAATCATCAGAGAAATGCAAACCAAAATGACTCTGAGATACCATCTTACACCTGTCAGAATGGCTATGATCAAAAACACTAATGACAGTCAATGTTGGAGAGGATGTGGAGCGAGGGGAACACTCCTCCACTGTTGGTGGGAGTGCAAACTTGTACAACCACTGTGGAAATCGGTATGGCGGTTTCTCAGAAAATTGGGAATCGAACTACCTCAAGACCCAGCCATACCATTCCTGCACATATACCCAAGGAATGCTCAATCATACCACAAAGATACATGCTCAACTATGTTCATAGCAGCACTATTTGTAATAGCCAGAACCTGGAAACAACCTAGATGCCCATCAACTGAAGAATGGATTAAGAAAATGTGGTACATATACACAATGGAGTACTACTCAGCAGAGAAAAACAATGACAGCATGAAATTTTCAGGCAAATGGATGGAACTAGAAAAAATCATCCTGAGTGAGGTAACCCAAACCCAGAAGGACAAACATGGTATGTACTCATTCATAAGTGAATTCTAGCTATAAATCCACTTTATAAATAAAGAACAATCAGACTGCAACCCACAGAATCATGGAGGCTATATAGCAGAGTGGACCCTAGGATGACTGTGGCTTATAATAAGTTTTGGTTTTACTCAATTATTGAGCAAGCCTCAATGAAACATTTCACTATTAAGATAAGAATTTTTACTGTATCAGGCTGATAATAGAAAAATTAATTAATTAATTAATTTTAAAAAATAAAAAAAGAAAAAGAAAAAAGAAAAGAAAAATTTGAACTATTAAAAAAAACTAACAAACATATTTTGCTAAAGTAAAAAGGGGGAACTAGGTTCTCATCATTCCTCTCCACATTCCCTTGTTTTATATATTTTAAATTTTTTATCGGTGGATTCTGCTGGAGTATCCGCTGCAGATAAGCACTGGATGGCTCCTGTTGCAAATCACCCTCTGGAGCGATGGAAGGATCTTTCTACTGGCACTTGGAGGGGACCCGATCTGGTGTTGGTGTGGGTCTGGGGTTCTGTTTATGTCTTTCCTCAGGACAATGAGGTTCTTCTTTGGATTCCTGAACACTGTGTGTGCCTTGTGGCTGCTGCTGAAGCCCAACATGGCAGAGACCTATTGGGCCTTTGTGAAAAACTCTCCCCTTCTGATGCCAATGGGGATTGAGAGCCCAATATGGCCAGCTTTGGCAAGCATTAACGTAAGCCTAGGAACTGTAGCCATGCGGTTGAATTCTCCAGAAGGTAATGTATGGTAACTGCTTTTTCAAGTATGTTTGAGAAAGTGTCACCCAGACACCTTGGAGATTAAGGATAACCCTGAAGGTCATTGACCTCCACGTGTTAACAGTAGCATGCCAGCTAAGCCTTTTCATTTTCACAATCCTTTTCAAACTGGTGTAGTACCGACTTTTCAGGAATGGCTCTCTGCAACATTTTTGGCCTCCTGAAATTCATTTAGCCCCTTTTGAAGATACCTTAAAATTTGTGAACCTGAATGTAGCCATTATGAGTCCATTAGTTCTGCTCCTTGTCAGCTGCCTGTTTTTTCTTTATGGTTCTTAGTTGTTCTTTTGCAGAGCTGCCTGATTAAGTCATGCTGGGATCAAGAAAAATGGGCCTTGGTGGTTCGTGTTCCTGGAGTTACGTCCATACCAGTGGATGCCCACACACTCCAGAAGAGAATTTGACATCGCTGTTATCATTGTTGCTGTTATAACAGTGGCGGCCACCACTGCTACTGTTTCTGGGATTACCATTTCATAATTGCTTACTACAGCTAGCACAGTGGAGACCCTGGCAGCAAAAGTAGCTACCACAATTAGTTAATCTTTCATTCTATTGGGCATGATAAATTTAATTCAATAGTTATATACGTTTCAATTGGCTTTGAAAGTTATAAATTTATAAACTCAAGTTCCATTTGCTTTTGGGATACCATCTTACGAGGACTCCAATTTGCAGTAAGGCTCGTTAAGGAAGGGAATGGCTCAGTTGCCTTTAGCCTCCTGGCTATGGATGGGTTAGGACCTCTGTTGGTCTTTCCTGTGTTGAACACACATTTTGCAAGCCCAGCGCCACTTTGAGATCTTTGGCAACAGTTACTCTACAGCTCACGTGGTTGAGCCTGTATGATAATGAGTATTCAGAGACGGGTAATGCCTGGGGGGAGCTCACCAACCTAAGACAGAGCGCCTGTGTGGCCTGGGCAGGCGTCTCCATAACGGGTAAGGTGACCTGCTGACGTCCCACGCAACCTAAGTCAGAAGCTCATTTTTTAGTTAAAGGGGGAACCTGTAAGGCCCTGGCTCCCATTTTGGGTAACTGTTGCCTTGCTTGCGGACCTTGCCCTTGATATCCTCCCTATGCTAATTCCCTGCCGGGTTCCACCCTCCTGAATGCTTAAGGGAAGTTCCTTGTCTGTGTATCCTGCATAATGGGCGTTAACAGCTTAGATGCAAGATTGTAAAACATCAGTAGGGAACTTCTGCCCTCCGGGGTTCTCCCATTGTGCTGTAAGCCTGTATTTAAGACCTCCTCCCCCCTTCAATAAATGGCATTCAGCATTAAAAAAAAAAGAATAATTTTATTGATTATTTGGGAATTTCACATCATGAACCCTGATTATACTCACTTCCAGATCCTCCCATACCCACTCCCTCACTTTTGTGACCTCCCCAGCCCTCACCCCCTCAAAAAAACAAAAAAAACAAAAAAACAAACAAACAAAAAAAACGTCCAATTTGTGTTGCCCATATACTCACTGGAGCATGGTCAAACTCACTGTGGCCAGCCCCTTGCAGATAACTGAGTAGTCCCACCCCACCGGACAGATGCCATCAATGTGGAGAGCTACACTTCAGCATCCTTGTCACATTTTCTAAGAGTTCTCTTTGATGACTTCCTGTTTAGCCTGTTACTTTATTGGGGGGTTGGGGTGGGGCTGGGTTAAGGGTTGTCACAGAAGCCTTCTATGTCCCTCTTTCTCAGCTGTGCATCTGCAGTCATCAGTATCACTACCAAAGTAGCTTCCTTGCCCTTTACAGTCAGCAGGAGCAAGGACCACGGACATCCATATGGTCTCCAGCATCATCACGTGCCGTGGACCACAACATGGTCTCCAGTGGTAGTACAGAACACAGACATCAACATGGCCTTCTTCTGCAGCACAGGCCATGGACACCATCATAGCCCCTGGGGGCAGCACAGGCCAAGGACATCAGCATGGTTTCAGGCAGCAGCACAGACCACAGATATCCTCATGGCCCTTGGTGGTTGACATTGGCCACAGACATCAACTTGGCCCCCGGCTGAAACAGGACCACTGACCCAGACACAGCCATAGGCCACAGCACAGCCCACAGACACCAACAGGGCCCTCAGGTTGCTGCACAGGCCACTCCCATCAACATGGTCCCTGGCTGCTGTAGGACGGTGGACATCCACATGAACCTCAGGCTTCAATATGGTATCTGGGGCAACGGACCACAGATAACAACAATGTGGCCTCCAGGTACAGCACCGGCCATAGAGGTCTCCCGAGGAGGTCCAGTCCAGAAAATGGACCCTTCTTCATCTTGGACATCCTGTCAGTGCTCAGAACCAGGATGGGCAGCGTGTTGGGGGCCAAGTCTGCAAAAGATCCAGGCTTCTGCACACCACCCTGTCGAGCATACTCAGCAAGGACATGTCCCTCATCCACTGCAGCCTTCTCTCTCACAGTCACCACAGTCCAGTCTCTAGTTCAGCCTCTCTCCACCACACGTTCACCACTCCGCTCCTCCATCCTTTCCACCTCTACACTGAATATTTGTTCATCATGGTGGTGTAAGGAACTGCAGTGTGTCACATAGCATGTGCTTTTGCCCAAATGACTTTTGTTTTGTTTTTTGAGACAGGGTTTCTGTGTGTAGCCTTGGCTGTCCTGGATCTCACTCTATAAACCAAGCTAGCCTTGAACTCACAGAGATCCACCTGCCTCTGCCTCCTGGGATTAAAGGTGTGTGCCACCACTTCCCGGGGAAATATACTGTGGTGGTCTGAATGGAAATGGACCCCCCTAGGCTCATAGGGAGTGGCACTATAAGGAGATGTGGCCTTGTTGGAATAGGTGTGGACTTTTTGGAGGCAGTGAGTCACCTGGGGGTGGGCTTTGAGGGTTCAAATGCTCAAGCCAGGTCCGGTATCACCCTCTCTTCCTGTTACCTGCTGATCCAGATGTAGAACTCTCAGCTCCTCTCCAGCACCATGTCTGCCTGCATGTCACCATGCTTCCCACCATGACAATAACAAGCTAAACCTCCGGACCTGTAAGCCACCCACAATGAAATGTTTTCCTTTATAAAGTTGCTGTGGTCATCGTGTCTCTTCACAGTGATAGAACACTAACTAGGACAATGGGAAACGGTTTGTTTCAGTTTCTATTCCCCACAGACCCTCTCTGTAGAGGTGACGGGGAATAGAACCCAGGACCTTGTACACTCTACTACTGAGCTATGCCCCTCGCCCAGGAGAGGAGTTTTATGTTAGACCAAGAAATGATCTGTCTCAGAGAACATTAGCGCAGGCCCGCTTCCTACAGCAATGAAGAAAGAGGTTCTGAGCCTTAGGGAAGGATACTCAGTCACGGGGAAATTTAAAAGTAGTGATTGAACTTGGATTGCAATCTCCACAAACCAGACGCAAATCCAGAGCTCCTTCTCTCTACCTGTCTCTGTTGTTTTCTGTGGTGGTTGGGATTGAACCTCGGTGTAGCTGGAATATTTCCTGTGTCCCTCCCGGCCCGTAGTCGGGACAAATCTCTCTCACCCACGACCCATAGCCGATTATAAAATAATCACTCAGAGGCTTATATTAATTACTAGCTGGATGGCCTATGGCAGGGTTCTTGCTAGCTAGCTTTTTTAACTTAACCCATTTCTATTAATCTATAAGTTGCCACATGGCCGTGGCATTACCGGTCTGCTTGCATCTTGCTGCTCCTTGGGTGGTGGCTGGCGTCTCCTCCTACTCTTCTTCCTCCTTCCACTGTCTCTCTTGAATTTTCCTGCCTGGCTCCATCCTGCCCTGCCATAGGCCAATGCAGCTTTATCTATTAGCCAATGAGAGTAACAGATATTCATAGCGTACAGAACGACATCCCACAGCACCTCAGGCTTCACATATGCTAGGTAAACGCTCTTCCAGAGGAACTACATCCACAGTCCTACTGCCTACCTTCTCACTCAACTTTCTCTAACAACACACACACACACACACACACACACTCACACTCATGTGGATGCCAAAGCTAAACTACAAAAAAATATACAGAATGAGGCACTAGGGAGATACATCAGAAAGCAGTGCTTGGAGGTCCTAAATTTGAGTCACATGATCCATGTGAGTAGGAGGAAGCCAGGCACAGTGGCATTAAACTGTAATCTCAGGGATGGGGAGGTGGAGACCAGTAGATCTCTGGGGCTCACTGGCCCCGCCTACTTGACGAGTACCAGGCCAATGAGAGATCGTGTGGAAAACAACGTGGGCACGCCTGAGGAACACCAGAAGTTGTTCTCTGGCCTCCGCATACACACATATGCACCTACACACACGTACACACATGAGCACACATACACATCATGCTGGTTTGTATGAGAACTGTCCTCCACAGGCTCGGGCATTTGAAAACGTGGCCCCCAGTTGGTAGCACTGTTTGGGACGTCCTAGGAGGTGCAGTATTGCTGGAGGAAGTCAGTTGCAAGAATGTCACTGTGTCGCTGAGGTCGGGCTCTGAGGTTATGTGGCCTCCCCCATTTTTAGCTTGCTCTCTTCGTGCTCACAATGGGGATGTTCTCTCTCAGCCTGCCCCCCCCCACCTGCTGCCATGCCTTGTCCTGATGGACTCTTACTGGGATGGCTCTTCTTGACTGTCAACTTGACTACAACTGGAATTAACTAAAACTCAAGGGCTAGGCACACCTGTGAGGTTTTTTTTCCTTAATTAAATCCTTTGAGGTGGGAAGATCCACTTTTAATCTGGACACACCTGCTCCTGGCAGCCTGTGTAAAGGACGCAGCAGAAGGAAGCTTGCTCTCTCTTTGCCTGCTTGTGCTCACTCTGGCTAGCATGTCCGTTCCCTCACTGACATTAGAGCCTCTTCGGGGTTCCAGTGCACACTGAAAATCAGCTGAGATATCCAGCCTCATGGACTGAACAACTACTGGATTCTTGGACCTTCCATTGGTAGACAGCCATTGTTGGACTAGCTGGACCACAGCCTGTAAGCCATTCTAATAAATCCCCTTTTTCTATATATATATAGATTCATTCTATAAGTTCTTTTCCTCTAGAGAAACCTGACTAGTAGACTTACCCTCTGAACCAAATAAACCCTTCTTACTTTTTTTTTTTAAAGATTTATTTATTTATTATGTATACAGTATTCTGTCTGCATGTGTCCCTGCAGGCCAGAAGAGGGCACCAGATCTCATTACATATGGTTGTGAGCCACCATGTGGTTGCTGGGAATTGAACTCAGGACCTCTGGAAGAGCAGTTGGTGCTCTTAACCTCTGAGCCATCTCACCAGCCCCCCACCCTTCTTTCTATAAGGTGCCTTGGTTGTGATTTTTTTTTTAATTTATTTATACATACATTGGTGTTTCACCTGCACATCTGTCTGTGTGAGGGTATTGGATCACCTGGAACTGGATGGAGTTACAAACAGTTGTGAGTTGTCATGTGGGTACTGGGAATTGAACCTGGGTCCTTTGCAAGAACAGCCAGTGCTCTTAACTGCTGAGCCATCTCTCCAGCCCCTGGTCATGGTATTTTATCACAGCAACCGAATAGTAATTAAAACACAGACACTTTTTAAAATGAAAAAAGTGGGGGGAAGGGAAGTCAAATATTTTAAGAGACTCCTGGGAGTTTATAGAGAGAAAGTATTTATGGCTTAGTCTTTACTTGCCAGATAAATGCTTTCCTGATTGAGCACACCTCCACCCCTCCCTCTCCCCCCATACACTCTATCCTCACCCCCATCTCCCACACCTCATCCTCACCCCCCACACCCCACCCCACACACATACAAATGTACACACCCCACCCACACACCGCAACCCCTCATTCCCCCATCCCCCCCACACACACCTCATTTCCCTGACACGACCACCCCATCTCTCTCTCTCTCTCTCTCTCTCTCTCTCTCTCTCTCTCTCTC
>CABHPH010061802.1:0-16906 GCA_902168325.1 Peromyscus nudipes
CTTCTTCTTCTTCTTCTTCTTCTTCTTCTCCTCCTCCTCCTCCTCCTCCTCCACCTCCTCCTTCTCCTCCTTCTTCTTCTTCCTCTCCTCCTCCTCCTTCTTCCTTGTCTTCTTTCTTCCATAGGATGTTCAGAGTTATTCTCTATGAAAGGCAAAAATGAGCGGTAGGTTCTCTTTATGGCTGATTTCAGTACAAAAAGCAAAACTCAGGCTCAAGAAATACCAAGAAGAATACAAGACCAGTCAGGCAGGCCCTGAGAAAAGCGGGTATTTGAGTAACTAGTCCTCTCACAATGAAGTAGACTGGAACTCACATTTACACTAATAAGATAGACCTTTAGATCAGAGCTATCTGTGTATTCATCCCTGCACTGACACTTTTACTGTGATAATTGGTAATCCGCTTGTTATCTGTACATGTGAAAGAAATGAAGAGGGGTGCTAAAGGAGAGCGGATGTGGGGGAAGGCTGCAACACTCATGGCCCACCAGACATCTCTTCACTCACTCATTAGAGGCACCACATCCTCTAACCTGAAATACATTATTTCCCTAATAAGAGTCCCAGGTCTGGAACATTTGGATAAACTAATATAAAAAAAAAACTGCAAATGTGGTTCTAGGACTTTCATAGAGATCTCACTGTGAGTGTTGTCTCTAAGTCCTAGGGCAGGATGCAGCTCAGTAACAGCTTAACTTGACTGTCAAGTGGGTAGTCCCAGGCTTCACACCCAGCACCAATAGGAAAAAGACAGAAAGAGAAAAAGAATGAAACTTCCCACTGTGCCTCTGCAGTGAACACATAACTCCATGTTTCCAATTTTCCTGTAACCAATTACACTTCCTTACTAGTCACCTTGGAACTGGCCACTCTTTCCTTTTCCTTGATGGGAGATATTGGGTCTGAAGCCCCAGGGGAAGCAGCAGGTGATGAAACAACACAGGCGCATCTATCAGGCTTAGTTCCCGGCTACATGGTCTACTTCCTGAAACCATTCTGCACAGGTAAGAATCTGAATTCTATTGTATTGCGTTCTTTTATCTTGGCCCTCAGCAACTTCCCTCATTTCCTGGAAAACTGACAAATTTATCCAAAGAAAATATAGTTAGGAAAAATATCCCTCTAATGCCATTCTCCAAAGTCAAAAAGAAAATTGAATTGGAAAAAGGCCGGAGTGTGGTGGCAGCAGGGTGAAACACCCTCCCTTACCATTTCCCTGTTTTCACACTCATAAAGCCTTACCCGAACCCCTGCGAGGTTACAGACAATGCAGATCTTATCCCCACACATAGTTGTTCATTTTGTCATTCTCATCCAAACACCTTAGTCACAAGTAATTGGATTTCCTCTGAACAGAGGAGCTGGCATTTTTATGATAATGAAGTTGTGCACCGGGGCTCATTTGACATTAAAGATGCTTTGCAAATACATTACGAAAACCCCACTTAGAAGAGTACATTAAGGAACAGTGGGTTTAATTTCCAAGAGATACACCAAACTGTCCAGAGGATGCTAAGATGTGGCAGGTGAACAAACTCCTAACATGACACTGTGTTACCTGAAACGCGGGTTAAAAAAAAAAAAAAAGTGGTCCTTATTTTTATATTTCAGGGCCATTTAACATTTTTCTTTTGTCTACATGCCAGAAAAACAGTAAACTACTTCCAGATCAAACAATAAGGAAGGCAAAAGGGGATATAAAAGAAAACAAACACAAAAAACACACACAACCGGGAAATAAAACCAATCCTAAACCGGGATATGATTACTTAAAGAAAGGTCTCATCAACTAAAGGGAAAGCACAGATGTACGGGAAAGGTGGAAATATGTAAAATATCATTGACGATTTTGTTTAAATCAATTATTTGAAGATGTCTGACATTTAGAACAAATACGATTTGCATTCATATGTGAATTGAGTCCTCACTTGAGGTTAATTTGGGTAGAAATAACAAAGAATATTCCTTTCATTGTTTAAGAATCCATTTTTAGAACATTTACTACTACTATAAATGAGTAATCCAACAGAGATGCTCACTGAGAAATACAGCCTGTATGACATTTTCAAAGATTTAAGCCTCATTTTAAAATATACATATTGAGCTGGGTATAGTGGATCAGAATTTGGGGGAGCAGAGGCAGGGGATTGTCTCAAGTTCAAAGCCAAAGATTGTTCTACAAAAGGTATTATAGACTAGCCTGAACTATAGGTTGAGACTCTATCTCAAATTAATAAGACAAACAAACAAAAAAACCAAAAATGTTTATGTATGCCCCCAAATTATCAGGTAGATTTCCTCAAGGAATTCTTTGTAATAGGAAAAACAGAAAAGAAAAGAAAGAGAATGGAAGTCATGAAGTAAGAGAAAATGGGCAACCTGTATACTTAACCGCTTATAATTCAATAGCATAAGATATACAATAAAAATATACCACTTATAATTTGCAGATTTCTTAATCTTTGAAAGTGTAAAGATACTGGTATGTGTAAAACATCATAACACATGCTTTTTCCAACAAAATTTGGATAAGGAAATTTAGGTCAGAAGCAAGGAAATACCACTGGAATACCACATAGTGGGTCAGGCCCTGAATCATACCTTGATCTTAGGTCTTCTATGTATTCCACTGTCATTAATGTGTGCTATCTAAAACACACTTAGCTTCAACTTTATGCTAATATCCTATTGATCTGCTAGGCCATTTATCACACAAATAATTTCTCAACAATCAAAATACTTAAGAAACTCAAATATGCATCATTTTAAAACTTATAATTTAATCATTAAGGAATAAAGATAGGAATATGATGAATTTTTAAACAACAAAATAGCTAAAATCCTATTAATAATTATTTCTTAAATGTACTTACATATTCACCTCTTCTACCTTTCAATTCATTGGCCAGTATTTTATTACTTTCAAATTGTTCCCTACTGGTATTTAAGGGCACAATTTTTACATAGTAAACTTGCAGTTCCCTACTGGAAAATACTTTCTGGTAGCTTTTTCATTATTGCTTTTAAAATAATAACTTTATTTGACTCTCGACTCTCTCTTTCTCTCTCTCTCTCTCTCTCTCTCTCTCTCTCTCTCTCTCTTTTTCTCTTGGTATATGCATGTGCATGGGTGTGTGCGCATCCACACGTGTCTGTGTGTGTGTGTGTGTGTGTGTGTGTATGTGTGTGTGTGTGTAGGCATCCCATGCCATAGCATGTGTGGACAGTTCTTGGGACTTCCAACCCTCCTACTAAATTGTGGGATGCAGGATAGAACTCAGGTCATCAGTCGTGCATTTAAGCTCCCGCTGAGCCATCTCACTGGCTTCATTACAGCCTTTAAAAAAAATCATTTTGAATTTAGAAAATCCCCTGGGGTTGTGCATAAGGAAGGTTGTACCAATCACACACAGAACCAGCTCTGCTATGTCTTCAAAAGCTTGTGAGTCTTTTCTTCTTTATTTTTAAAACATCTGGGACCTTGAATCTTGGTTAAGTGTTTCTCAAAACAGGGAGGAGTTCAGCTCTGTTTGATCAGATGTCAGAAGGAAACAGCTGTCTGTCACAGCAGCTTGCTATGGGCTTTATATATGTGCCTTAGGAGAGCATGAGAAAGTACCCTGATGCTCTAAGTGTATGCTTATTTTTTTCAAATGTTCTTTATATTCCTATCGAAAGGCTTTTCCTCTTCATTCTCTCAATATAGTAATCTACACTGACTTATTTTTTAAATACTATATTCAAATGGGCATACATCCCTGGATTAAAGGCCATTTGACCATGATGTACCTTGTTATAGGTAGATTGTTGGAGTCTTTTTTTCTAGTATTTTGTTTTGTGGGTTATTTTAAGATTTTACTTTTAATTTTTGTTTCTGAGTTATGTGGCATGTCATTGGTGGTAGGGTCTGTGCACATGTGAGTGTGGGTGTCTGTGGAGTTCAGAAGAGAGCATAGAGTTCTCTGAAGTTATTGGCCTTTGTAGGGAGCATGGGCATGCAGAACCTGATACATGTCGTCTACATACACAGGAAGATCTCTTGACCACTGAGCCATCTTTGTATCCGGTTGCACTTTTGCTTAAGAATAATAATAGCTTATCATTGTCAGTCTTTTCAATGTCATTAAATTTTTCAGATTTCCTTTGATTTTTATTGTTTGAGAATTTCACACACGTACATAACACATTTTGGTCAAACTCACCCCCTTCTTTCTCTCCTCTGCAATACCAATATTCCTTCCATGTGGTCCTTTTAATGGCACTGGATCCATTTAGTTCTGCCTGTATGTGAATGGGTACAGGACATTCTCCTGGAGCATGGACAGCTTCTCAGGGGAAGATTTACTCAAGAAACTATCTCTTCATCACCTAGTGGTCACTGCCAATAACTCTTCAGCTAGGAGTGGGATGTCATGAGCCCCTCCCAACCAATGCTGCAATTTTAGCTGGCTTGGTCCTGTGCAGATCTTTGTGCATGAGTGCACCTTTGTTTTAAAATTGGTCGCAGTAAACCCATAAGGCAATGGTCACTCTTCCTTTTGATTTTTATATTTTGTGATAGGTTTCAGTCCCTGATTATTCAACAGAATTGGCCACAACAATCAAATTACTCTGCCATCATCTTTTATAAAAGGTTTTGATACCAACTTCAACTCCTTGAATAAAAAATGTCTTCATTTTCCCCTTTGTACCAGTTCTGGTGTTGGTATTGTTGAAAGGTGGTTTCAACTAGTTTGGTAGCAGAACAGATATGTAAATGGTTATAAACGGAACACTAGTTTTCATAATGTAAGAAGCAACACTTTATGATTGACATGAAAGTAAGGAAAAGAGAGGGATCAAAGAGAGTCCCTAGGTTTTCAAGGTTAAAGGCATTGCTGACATTTTAGGGTATATCGTACAAACTATTATGGCCACTGTAAACTGTTTTCTTAGATATTCTTTGGAAAGTCCTAATTATTGAATGTGAAAGTTAGTTTGAAAATAAACCTAAAATATTATTTTCCCTCAATGATTTGATCCAAATAGACTACACAAAAAATTAAAAAAATTGCCTGTTTCTTCTAAACTGTCAAAAGTGCCCATATAAAGTTGTTGAAACATTGTCTTATTGGTCTCTGATTGTTCATAGTATTTAAGTAAGAACTACTTCCTCCATCGTGGCACTGATAACTTTAATTATTTCTGTGGTCAGTTCAGATTGACAATTTGGTTAATTTAGTCATAGAATCATTGACTGTCTAGTTCCTTCTTGTTGCTTTCTGTTTTATTGATATCTGTTCTTTTTTTCAGTTTTCCAGATTCTTCTGTTTATGTGAGCTTTCTTTGTATTTTCTCTTTCCTAAGGTATATTTTTAAAACACTGGTTTTTAGTCTTCTCTCTTTTCTCCTTAAACAGTTTATTGAGCATTTATTTATCAGAATTATACCATATGATAATTTCACTTACTCCCCGTTGATGTAGTCAATATTAATTGATATCATTATAAAAATACAAGTGTTTCACTTTCATTGATTTTTGTACTATTAAGCCATTTGTCAACCTGACTTTGCCAGACTGCCCTTAGGCACAAACAATACTTTAATTTTTCCTTATAATTTCATCTTAAATTCATAAATAACTTGACAAATGTCCTGCTTAATTTTCAGATAGTTAGGCATTATTTGAACGTCTTCTTGTTGAAATGATTCCATTGTGATTGGGGCATATGCTTAATACGAGGAGTTTGTAAATTTTATGGTCAGTCACAATGATCTTGGAAAGTTCACCTTGTGTTCTTCAGTCAGTCATTTTTATTCAGATAAAGGCAGGTAGTAGTGTAATTGTGAATTCAATGACTTGTGTTGATTAATTCTTTTTTTTTTTGCTTTTGTTATATATAGATAGGAATCTGAAACAGTTGGGATAATTGTGAAATTCTCTATTTTTCACTTTAACTGTGTTCTACTTTATTTAACTTCACAAGTATTTTTTTCTACTATGTACATAGACAAGTATAATAGTCATATATTGCTGATGCTGATTAATTGTCCTTTATTGTGTGATATGCTACTCTTTATCTCTGTGAACCACTTTCTCAATTTCCATGCTATCCAGTGTTAAAATACTCTTGCCAAGCACTTTTTGCGCTTACTGTGCAAAGTGGATCTTCTCTGGGCATGCATTTCATCTTATCTCTGGTTTGCAATTAAAAGCTCTTGTAGCCAGGTGTAATAGAGTTTATATTTTTTGCCGTTTGGTTAATCTCTGCCTTTTCTTTAGAATACACAGACAACTGATATTTAATGTAAACTATGGCTATTGAAATTTTTTTATTTACTTTATCATTTTAGCAACTGTTTTTTATCTGCTTTGATTCTTAATGTAGCATTACTGTGCTTGTACAATTTGTTAGAATTATTCCAATTTTCCTACTGACATTTTTTGAAAAGATTAGTCTTCAGTTTTAAATTATGTCTGTGGTGGAGGGTATGTGTGACAAAACTTTACCTGAGGAGATCCTACACACATGTACACTTACCCCAGATAGAGAGCCCATGACAAACCAAAATATGGATACTACCAAAGTTCAACTCAGTGAACCAATGTATTTTATTAGTCCCACTTTAAGGAATATGGGTAAGGGATTACTTACAGGAACAGAAATGACCCAAAAACAGTTACATCACCAAAATCCACCCCAGCATGGGTGACAGCTCACAAAACCTGGGAACCTGGATTGCATTGCACAGCCCACAGACAGCTCAACTGTTTGGAAAGCGTCCTTCCATGTAATTTAGTTAGTTGGTCTAAACCCCTTCTAGGCAGTGTTGTCCTCTTATGTTTCTTCCAGACAGCTGGTCTGGTCTGAGAGTCTTCACAGCTTTCCTTGTCTGAGAGTGACTCTCAGCCATCTTTATTGCTTACTCTGGGAAGGAGGGGCCTAGTGAATCTGGTCAGTTTTAGGAACTTCCTGAATCTCTTTTGAGTTGTTTACCTTCCTGTTTAAGGAGCTTTCTTGCAAGATGGAATGTTTCAGTCTTGGAGGAAACTGCTGCACAACCATGGTACATGACCAGAGGTGTCTGCAGTGGCCAGAAGGGAGAATAGGATGTCAATGGAACTAGAGACACAAGTGGTTTACAGCCACCTTACATGGGTGACTTCATGGGTTCTGGTAACTGAATTGCAGTCCTCTGAAAGAGCAGTATATGCTCTTCACCATTGAGTAATTTCTATAGCCCTATACTTCCGTTTGGGTTGTTTTTTTCTGATTGTATTGATTGTTCTCTGTGTTAGAGTATTCATATTTAACTTTTCATCATATTAGATGAGTGATAAGATTTTATCATTTCACAGAAAATGTTGCACAATATGTTTCTTTTATCCCTTTTCACAGTCAGTGACATCTCCTGTACTTTGGTAACATGTGATGTATATACACACCTCCCACACCTCACTAAAAAATGTTACAATGTGTACTCCAGGACACACATCTATTTAGAAGACATAAGATACTATTTTTTTTCATATTTACCTAGAGTTTATCTTTACTCTTGAGCTCTGTTTGTCTACAAAGTCCCTTTGTTACCTTGCAGTGTATTTAAACTTCAGCTTCCATAAGTCTTCTTAAATGTATTTGCAAGTTGATCACGATGGTGCCCACTTGTAATAACTGTGAGTACCCGAAGCACTGAGGCAAGGAGTTCTGCGGTGAGTTCCAGTTAGCCTGAGCTACCCAGTGAGACTCTGTCTCAAAACAACATGTCTTCTCAAGAAGGCCTACATGTTCTGTACTTGGCATATTATATATTTTCTTCGTTTAAAAAAAAAAAAAAAGCAGCCAGGTAGGAGTGGCACATGTCTTTAATCCCAGCACTCGGGAGGCAGAGCCAGGTGGATCTCTGTGAGTTCAAGGCCAGCCTGGTTTACAGAGCGAGAGCCAGGACAGGCCCCAAAACTACACAGAGAAACCCTGTCTTGAAAAACCAAAAACAAACAAACAAACAAAAGGGCGGTGGTACGTACCTTTAATCCCAGTACTTGGGAGGCAGATCTATGTGAGTTTGAGGCCAGCCTGATCTACAAAATAAGTTCCAGGACAGCCTGAGTTATTACACAGAGAAACCTTGTCTTGAAAAACCAAAAAAAAAAAAAAAAAAAAAATCTGATTTTATTTCTTTAGCCATGGCTGGAAACCTGAGTGTAGAACACAACATTTGAGTATAACATAACTTTCCTTCAATATTTGAAACTTATTTCTCAGTATTTCCTCCTTTCTTCATGGTTTCTGATGGGAAGTCACACTCATTCAAGCCACCACCTTCTATGTATCATATGTCCTTTGTCCTGGCTGCTTTCAAGACTTCCTTCTTATATTTGTTGTGCTTTAATCTAGTTAACGCTTTTACTGACTGGAGTGTTCTGAGATTCTTAATATGGTGAATTTAAATAGTTCATATTTGGAATTTTTCATTTTAAAATCTCTATTTTAGCTGAAGATAAATAATTATTACGTGTCTTAAAATCAACCAGCAAAGATAGTGCAGTAAGAAACTCTAAAACTCCCCCCTCCACACACACACACAAAAAAAAAAAATCACAAACCTGGCACAAATGTTACAGGGAGCCGACCAGAGATGACTTCTCAGACACAGTCTGCAGCCAATTGAAAGTACTTATTCCAGCCAGCTGTGACTATACTCAGGTATTTGGTACTCAAGTGTAGTACCAAGTGTTTAAGATAAGGGAGTTTTAAAGGCAAATACCACCTCCTGCTGTCTCACTAAGCAGTTGTAGGGGGAGGTTTTGTGCAAGGAAGCAGATTATAAGAAGCTAAGTGGTTAGCTGGAGGGGGAGATTTGCTCAAGTAGGCAGTTTAACAGAGCTAAGATAAGTTAGCTGGGGCAACTTGTCCTGGGATACTTAGCAGAGAGTTGGGTGACTTTTCCATGGGATTCTTCTTCAAAGAGAACAAATTCTAGTTAAACCTGAAATGGCCTCAGCAAGTATGCAAGTTGGAAGAACTGCCACAGTGTTTTTCCCTGTCACAAAAGTGGTCAAAATAACTTTTCAGAAGTCTGGAAACTGCATAAATCTGGTGGCAATCTGGAGAGTGTTCATTAAAAAAATAGCTGAGTGTCAAAAACATTTTCCTACAGGCACCTCAAATTTGCCCTTTATGTTTTAACAGTTCTTCTCTCATTTGGAGTGGATAATGTATATTGATTCTCCTTCAGTTGACCTTCTCCTACCCATTCTGTTGTGCCGTCCACACGGTTCATTTTTATTTAAGGTTCTGCATTATTTTCTGTCATCAGATCTTAACTTGGTTACCTCTTGATAACTGATTTCTGACCTGAACATTTCTCTATTTGCAGACTTCAGATATAGATCTCCTTACCTTGTGGGAATTCTAAGGACAGCTGATTTACAGGCATTGCTAGTCAGTGATGATTCCAATAACTTATTATTTTAGGTTTGGCATGTATTTGTGGAAAGCACATGAAACTCTAAGTGAGTGTATGATATTGACATGGGCACACACATATGAAGGACCCCAATACCTCAGACATATTGGAATGGCAAAGCCTTCTCCTAATGGGAGCATGGATGTTGGCAAAAGGCTGACCCTTAGCTAAAACCAATGTGTGTGGTAATCATCAACTGCAGCTTCCTTCTCTAGGATGACCAAGACCTGACACTGCTTCATTACAGAGACCCCCTACCAAGATTATCTAACCCCCTCTACCCCTCTTTCAGGCAGTATATAAATACCTCTTTCAGGTTGTATATAATAAACTCCATGAGTTTCTGGGCTGCTATTTTGTATTTCTGTATCAGAACACATGGCCCACCTGATTCCAGCTTTTTCCTGCGTGTACGTCTGTTGTTTCCTCACTCTCTGATGCCCTTGAGGTCCATCCGTCAGCAAGTCAGGGATTACTTTTATGTTGAGAATTGGTATTTTATTTTGATATAAATTTACATATAAATTGATTTTGATTTTTAATTTGGACATTGTGAATATTATTTTATGTAAATAGTGGGTCTTATTTTGCTCCTATAAAGAAAAAAATACTTTTTTTGTTTTTTTTGGGGGGAGGGTTGTTTTTGTTTTTGTTTTTGTTTTGTGTGTGTGTGTGTGGCAAAAAATCAAGATAGGCAGGTTCTGAACCCAACTTCTTCCATTTGATGTCTGTGCGGCTCAAATCTAAGTAAGATACACAAGCATTGCCATGCAATCTTTAGTCTGATTCATGTGTATGTGGCTCAGTAGATGGACTAAAGCCAGTGTGCTTAATTCTAACAGGAGTCTTACTTATATCTCTTCCCTGAATGTGTGATTCTGGGGTTGATTTGAGCTTGTGATGCAGGTCAAACATGAGTTCAATTTCCCAAAGCTTTCTAATATTAGTTTAATATTACACATCCATCACTAAATGGGTGTGTGAGGTGTTCATTTCTGTATTTAGCAGACCCTTTTCCTATTTATCAGCAATCTCTAATAATCCTTGTGTTAGTATTTAGTATCTACCAATCTCTGGTCTCTACTTTCCCCATGTCCTCTGATGAGTTACATGTTGTCTGTCTTAATATATAATCTTTCTTCCAAGCTGGGCATGATCTTTGACATAAACTTAGAACAAGAAGGACAAGAGGAGGAGGGTAAAGGAGGAGGAGGGAAAGAGAACAAAATGAAAAGACAGAAGAAATTAGAACTTGGGTAACCACAATTTTCCTAGCCTAAAGTTCACTTTTTCTTGATTTACTTTATCTAACCCTTAGGTACATTTTGGCATTTTGTTTGATTCAAAACCAATTGTGTCTTATATTATAAATCCATATTTATTAATATTAGCAATATATCATGCATGTTCACTCATACTAAATTTCAATTTAGCAATGATTCATTGAATTATTACTGTGTAAATATATTTTCAGGAACTGTCAAGACAAATGTGGATATCTATAACCTTAAGGAGCTACATATTTAATAAGCTACATATTTATCCCTATGCATGCAGAAGCCTGATTTTATATGGGAACTGCCAGAGGAGAGGTAGCTTTACGGCATATTGTGTCCAAAGGACTCTGACTTTCTTTATCTTGCCAAGGGGTTCAACAAAACCTTAAAATGCTGTGCTATGTTCATCCAAACTCTAGCACAGAAACAAACAAAAATGTGAACATTTTTCATGTTAGGAAAAAAAAATTCTGAGTAAGAGTAGGTGGGAAAGAAAGGTGGTGTGACAAGACAATCAGGTGGCTACAAAATTAACCAGAAGGTGTCTGAGCAGCAAACAAGTGTTTGCACATGTCAAAAGGGAGCTTGAATTTCATCTCATACACAGAAGTCTGTGATACTGGGCTGTTAAAGATCAGAGCTAAAGTCTTAGAGCTTTTGAAATGAAATCTATAAATGCACTTTTTACTTATTCCCTAAGAACCCAGAAAAACACTTCCTAGGGACATTTAGTAGATTTGTTCTGGCTCCCTGCTATATGCCAGGTGGTAAGTACACTGCACCATGTAAACTGACACCATGGATGTATAAGCGGGGAAGAATTTCTTCATCTCAGAAACAGGCCTCCATAGGGCTGCTATGGTGATTGGCTTTTTAATTTTCTGGTTTGAAGACATTGTCTATCATTGGAAACACAGCTCTGGATTCACCTTTGTTACTGCTGAGAAATTCAGATTTACTTGTGAAGAAAAGAAATAAAGAAAAGTGTTGCTGGAGAGTTTCAGATATAAGAACAGTTAGCAAGAAGCCTGCCACGGCCATACAGTTTATAAGTAATATAAGCGTCTGAGTGATCATTTTATACGTGGGTTGTGGGACTGCGGGGCTTGGTGGGACCTGGAGAAAAGCTCTCCAGCAACAGAAAAGTATTTCCCAAGAAGATGAACTTATGCAGGACAGGAGTGAGCATTTTCCATTCCATTTGTACTTGCAACTAAAGAACTAGGAGCTTTCACAGGCATTGCCTCTATTTCCTCTTTGTACAGAGTGAATGTTTGCTCAACAAACTTGTGTGCTTGGGAACAGTTTCCAAAGTCTTTCTACATAATACAAAAGTCATAAACTACTTCTTTCTGCCGAGCTCTGTTTTTAAAATGGATTTTTAGTTTGCTAGAAGCAATTTTGAGACTAATGAAAAGTTTAATAAATAAACATAATCTATTATTAGTCAAATTATAATGCAGTGATGTTTTAGAACTGGAGCAACTACGCTGCATAGTGAATTCCTCCATAAATTATGCATGAGCAACTCGGAATTGCTTACCTCAATTTGGACAGTGCCCGATATTAAAGTGTACTGTGGAATTCAGTTTGTAGTTTGAGGGCATAATAGGGAGAAAGAAACACAGCTTATGTTAGCTCTTGTTTATTCTGGCATTAGTCTTGCCTTTTAATTGTGTTTTAAAACAGTTACTTATCTGTTTACTTTTATTTTTCTATTAATTGTGGCCATCGAAGTATGAAAATATAAATCCACTTTAGTAGAAGTAAAAATGAAAACTTCTTTTAGAAAAGCAATTTCTCCCACTAGTTTCCTCATCTCTCAAGGCTCTGCAGAAATGTGCCACTTACATATTTGTTTCAAAATCATCTATTTTAAGTTTTAACAGAACGGCATAATGCTAGTTGCTTGTGAAATGATTAGACGTAGAGAATTTTTCTTTTGTGTGTGTATGTGGATATGCACATTTACATGTGCATTGGGAACAGAGATTGATGTGTAAACTAGGCAAAATAAAGTACTATGAGGCAAATACATCAATATAGATAGAGGCTTCGGTACTTGGTAAGTCTTCCCAAGTGTGGATCGAAGCATCAGGGAGTGGGGAGACAGACTTGGTCTGCTGAAGCTGAACAGAGCTGGCACTGGCAACTAGGTAGCATCTTAGACACATTAAATAGAGATGCTGATTAAACAGTTTCCTCCTGAAAAAAAGAAATGTCTTGTTTCTTCAAGTTGACTTGGTATTAAGATGTAAGCAGCCACCCGATTTTTCAGTCCATCTGCATTTCAATGTATGTGTTCACGCACCACTGAGTCACAATTACTGTCGTTCACGTTCTGAACTGAGATGGCTGTTAGCTCTGTGTGTTCTCATTTAACAGATATTAGCAAATCTATGTCAGCGATATCAGTCTGCTTCCCTGCAGAAGGTCTTGGAAATCTCTCTATGACCTTTACCCATGTCCCCTTAAAGACAATGAAGGCAGAAAGATAATGCAGGCAACGAAAAATGAATTTGTAAGGCTGCTTTAAATTCTTTCAGACCGTTCTTAGTGGAGACTAGAAGTAGTGTTGAAAGCAGAGGAAAGGAAAAGGGATGTAAGGCTCTCACAATATTATGAGATTCTAGGATATTCTCAGGAATGGAGCCCTGTGTCCACTGTATCTAACAACCCATGACCTCTTTTATATCATGGATAAGAAGAGGAAACTTTTTTTTGAGAGAGGGGCATAGATACTGATGTGTAGGAAAAAGTGAGTTGGCAAACCACTTCAGCAATGGGAAAGGAAGGCTACATAGGCAAAAAAAAAAAAAAAAAAACTCTTTCATATCAATGATTTGGCTGAGGTTAGGCTCACCCTAATCTTTGAGGGTGAAGGACAATGAAAGACACACCAAAAGAACACGATTCACCACACACAGAGATCTTGGGTCCCACTTTTCCAGGTCTGCAAAAATGTATTGGCCAGACAGGTCAATAGTCCAATCCATTTATGAGAGAAAAGAAAAGCATTCTCCACCCACTACCAAGTCAAAGCTAAGGTAAGAATGAATAATTCTTTTATATTATCCAGAAGCAACATTGGTGACTGATTGCTCCATCTGCAGAATGTATGGAAAACTTACAATACAAAATACTGAAGATTGGAAAATTTCCGGAAATCCTGTAAAGGAGCAGGTCAAGAATCAGATGGTAAATATCTGATCTATAAATCATACAGAGACAGGGAACACATTTCTGTTTTGCTTGTTTGTTGATTTTTTGGGGTGTGTTCTTCCCAGCATGAAGCGTTAATCAATGCAGATAGTAACCTCAACATGGAGAGTGTTTAAGAAGAACATTTCCAGTTCTCAGTAGGCAGGACCAAAAGAAGCAGATAAGAAACTGAGTAGAGCAAACCCAGAAATTATAACCCCATCAAATTAAAAATGAGCCTGTTTTGACTGTTTCTAGAGGTTTAAGACTGAGAGACTTGTCCAGCCAGGAGTTGAGGGGCATTATGTTTAATTTCCATTAAAACATGGTTGAATAAAATGTCTCAGCATTGACGCGATTAAGTTGGAAACTTCCCTCCCGTTATCCCAGGTGATCTATCTTAAGATCGTTGTCACTAACGTGAGAGAAAATAAAGGGGTGTAGAAGAACAAATAGGGCAATCGAGTTTGAGATGCACACAAGGATGAACACTTAATGTGCCGAAGCATTAACCTGACACTGAGCAAGAAGACCAGCCCTGTGTTTGAAAGACCAGAGTTTCCAAAGAAAATACGGTGAAGGACTGAAAATGGGTTTTGTTTGTTTTAATCGTTCCCAGGTTATCACATAAACTTCAGCTTTTGAGCCTTTGAGGGTCCAAATGCAGGCTCCTCAGACTGTATGCTCCCTTGCGGGGAGGGGATGTTTCCCGAATACTGCTTTCAGATGGGATCATATCCTGACACAAAGGACCAGATGGAAGGGCAGAAACTAAACAAGGGCAGAGAAGCCCCTCTCTGATAACTGATGAGTCTGTTTTCCCTGATTCTGAAAACAAGTGCTACCCACGGGATTAGGGCTCCACGCTGTCTCAGGAAAAGGCTAGAAGGAAGTTTCTCACGCTCTTCTGGTCTCAGGCTGAACCCTGAACTGTCAGACTCAATGTCGACGTTTTGGCTTGCAGAGCTAAGGCTTCCAAGTTGGATGCAGTCACTGAAAGTTATATGGGGTTTTCTAGAGGGAAGAGATTGAAGCAGATGAAAATATTCCATCATATTTCTCTTACTCTCACGTCGGCTCGCTAGAAAGGCTGCCCATCCTAGTGCTCAGTCTGGCCATTATGTCATTTGGCCAAGCTGTTCCACATATCAGTCCCATATAACAGGAAAACCTCCTGTTGCTTCCTTGGAGAAGCTAAAATTACACACTTGTAGCTTGGGTTGAACTAACTGGCTCACACTTGACTATCAAAATACTGTACAGAAGAGCACCCAGTCTACATGAACACACACACACACACACACACACACACACACCCCACCGCCACCGCCACTACCAAAAGGGCTGTGTGTTTTAGGTCTTAGTCCTTCCTAAATTTCATTTCCTCAGTGACTAAACCTGAACACAAGCATCATTATCAAAGGAGGCACAGTGACAATTTTGTCAGGTAACTATACAATTTATTCCCCAGAAGACACTCTCTGCACTGTCCCACCCCACAGCACTGATTTTCAAGACAGAAATATCTCTACATGCATGCCTTATTTTTATGAGGCGCAGCACGTATCAGCTCTCAATAATGTTCCATTAAGGAATTTAATTAAAATGCCTTCACTGAGATGTGTTTTGAACTGTGGTTCAAACTATTAGTCTTTTACAGCATGTCTCAGGTACTCATTCCTTTATGCTGTTGAGCACCCCTGAGACCATTTCACATGCCCCGAGCTTAATGAGAGACTCTGTTCCTGCCCTGCCTTTGTGCTACGATGTCCTTTCATATTTAACATGACAAAAATAAAAATCATGAAAAATATGTTAAAGTTGGGGAAATGTTAAGAAGAAAGTGGGAAAAAAGTAATTAATTTGTGTCCCCTCATGATTCCTTTTGTAGCATTCCATTTATTTATTTTTAAAGGTTAGCACCTGCTTCTTGCTGACAAAAAATAATAATAATAAATTGATGAAAAATTTTGTCCAGAAGGCATTTCTTTAAAAACTCTATAACTGCAGCCAATTATGCCGACAGAGTGAGGGTTTTTGAAGCTATGTAAGAGCCTGCAGAAGGGTGAGGGAGAAGGAGAAGGACACAACTTTCTGTCTTGGTGGCAAAGTCACATTCTTATCACAGCCACGGCAGCTGCTCTGCTTCACGCAAACTTGGCAATAAAGCTGTGATTAAACCCATTGTTTTTGTTTTGTTGTGTTCTCTCACTATCATTTTTTTTTAATGCCCAGATGTTTGGCATCTTGGAGTGACAGTGTGTGGCCGAGTTCTTACTCGTGCATGTCCATGTGCGTGCATATAAGCATTTTTCAGCTTCATTCTGCATCAGAGACAAACTGTACCACTGCAGGCTCCATTCCTACACCCTAAGCCCCAATCTACCACCCACAGATCCATTCTGAATACCACCCCCTCCATAACCACATTTACAATACACAAACACACAATGAGCGCTAACTTCACTCCAAATGCAAACTTACATCGACACATACAAGTCAAGAGAAATTTCAGAGCAAGAATCAGAAGTGAAAAGGAAGGTGTATAGGACAATATGACCTCAGTCTCCTCAGCACCTAGAGGAGCATACTCCAGACAGTGGTGTACAAAAGATACTGCAGCTATCCAAGATGAAGATTCAGTCTCCAGTGATGGATCCCATGAGGCATTAAGTAAGGTTTCTATCACCAACGCTATATGCAGACAGTGCCGTCACTCTGCAGAGGGAAACCTGGGTCCAGCCAAGTTCAAGTCAGTCAGTTTCACCCCAGGGGTACATTTGTCCTGAGGCAATACCAACACATGTGGAATATGGTCTGGCCTGTTTGTATTATCAGTTTCCAGAAAGTATTTATATTATTTTTAATTTTTATCAAAAATAGATTCTGCTTTCATACAATACATCCCGACCACAGTTTCCCCTCCCTCTACACCTCCCAGCTCCCTACCACCTCCCCTCTATCCCAGATCCCCCCCC
>CABHPH010061804.1:0-15443 GCA_902168325.1 Peromyscus nudipes
CCCCCCCCCCGCCTGCCCGTCTGCCCGCCCGCCCCCACATACTCCTCCCCTCTGGGAAGCAAGAAGCCTTTGGAAAAGCCCGGGGCCCTGAGCATTGCAACTTGTGATTGGCTTAGACAACATTTTCCCTACCCTGCAGACCTTCCTCATTGGCTCCCTACATTGCCTCGCCTACTCCGTGCTTGGCTTCTTCTCCTTCCTTTGCCTAGTGGCTTGCAGGTTAGTCTCCCTGCTCAGCTTGCTTGCTCTCTGCCCTTCCGGTCTAGCGCCGGACATCGTCGCCCTCCTGTCGCCACTCTGCTCTGTTCTACTTGGCTTTGTGCTCAGCCTCCGGAGTCTCTGAGTCTCAAGGTCTTCAACTCGAGGTTTCATCTGGCCCCACGGTCTAGCCTCGCATCAAGGTCAGTTTGCCTCCTCTCGAGTCTCACCGCCTCTCGGTCTCACCGCCTCTCGGTCTAACCTCGCAGCAAGGTCAGCTTGCCTCGTCTCAGTCTAGGTCGTCTGGTCTTGGTCTCCCCTTGTCTCGGTCTCCTCACCTCGCATTTCGGCCTCGCGTCTGGGTCTCACCTTGTCTCGGTCTCCTCCGTCTCGGTCTCGCCTGCCCGTGTGGTTTCGCTTCCTCGTTTGTCTCTTCTCCACAGATTTGTGCTCTGTCCCCATCAGCCATGGAAGATGACCTAGTGGTTCCAGAGGGCAGCCTGGATGCTGTCAGAGAGGAAGGAGCAACGGCCTTGTCACCCCCACTCCAGGCCCCGCCTGCTGTAACTGCCACAGCGCACTCAATTGCCAGGCAGGGCCGGTCTGCCCAGAGCAAGACAAGGACTCAAGACCGGTTAGGATCCAGGCTTCCTAACCTGGAGTGGGAAAGGGCCAGGCGGGAGGAGCAACTCGTTTCTCTCTCTGAGCTGACTCCGTACATCTCCTGTTCTGTTTGCAAAGGTTATTTAATAGATGCAACAACCGTTACAGAATGTCTTCATACCTTCTGTAAAAGCTGCATCATAAAACATTTTGAACATAGCTATAGGTGTCCAAAATGCAACATTGTCGTGCACGAGGCCAAACCTCATAATCACCTGAGGTCGGATCCACAATTACAAAACATAGTGTACAAATTAGTGGCAGGTCTAGAGGAAAAAGAAAAAAAGCAAAGGCAAGAATTTTATAAGGAAAATTGTCCAGAAACACCAAAACCTGATGCTGTTCCACAGCCAGGCCCTTCAAGCAAAGGGAACACTGAGGAACTTGTGGAATTGTGCCTTAGTTCACATGAACCTAGTATTTCTTTAATGGTAGAGTCTATGGGCACTAATGCAGACACTGAGCATTTGAAACCACTGAAAATGAAGTTTGTGGGAATCTCAAGAAATGCAACCATTGGACATATAGAAAAGTTTCTCAAAAGAAAAATGGGCCTTGCTGAAGCTTATCGGGTAGATATCACATGCGGTGGTCAGTTGCTGAAGGACTTTCAAACTTTACAAGAAGTTCAGTGTACAGTAGGGGATGCTGGGATGCAGGGTGATTTGCTAATCTTTTATTACAGTATTGTGCTTTCTCCTCTGAACGTGACTTGCTAGGGGTAGTATGAAGGGACAGAAAATAAGGCCTCTGCAGAACTGCATCTTACTGAAGAGTTCTAGAAAACATGGAATCATTAGACTTTGTGTTGTTTCTGACATACCTGTGTCCTGCACCTGGCATCCTAGCATTTATAGGTACAGCTTGGGACAGTGGGATACAAGACATTGACTTTTTCAATTCCTTGGGATTCCAAGAACTATGAAGTTGAATGTTGCATCTCATCTTTGAGATAAGTTGTTGACAGTTTTCTTTTTGGTTGAGCCTGCTCTCTTTCAACTTGGTTGAGATTCTGCTGTCTGCAATGGCCTCCAGTGGTAGATGTTTTGGAAAAAAACGTACTAGAGATTCAAGGCCAGTCGTCCATAAATTGCAGCATAAACTCACAAAGACTACAATTTTTTGGCTACTTTTGTATGTTGTCATCATATTTTGAAGTTAACCTGTTTTTGTAACTGACATCAATCCTGAAGAGATGTTATTCAATTCTAAAAGGTAAGAATTACTATATTATGGGAAGAAACTGTCTCCAGTAGGATGTATGACTGAAGCCATTAGCCTTCAGTATAGTAAGAACTCTTAACATGCCTTAAAATAAAAGGTGTTCTTCGTGATTTATAACACATAAATTATTAAATATATATTAAATTAAATATATGTTACACACACACACACACACACACACACACACACAAAACCCATAGTTGTTCTCTGTGCTACTGGTGTCATGACATAATGCAAGATCCTCATAGAATGATTACTGATGCCTTGTGATGGTAATGGTACCACTTCTAAAACAGAGAACTTCAGGTTAACTTGCAACGTTTATAGAGTACTTACTTATTGTGTCTTCAGCATGAGACTTCTTTTGTTGTTGTTGTTTGTTTTTTGTTGTTTTGTTTTTCAAGACAGGGTTTCTCTGTGTCGTTTTGGTGCCTGTCCTGGATCTCACTCTGTAGCCCAGGCTGGCCTTGAACTCACAGAGATCCACCTGTCTCTGCCTCCGAGTGCTGGGATTAAAGATGTGTGCTACCACTGCCCGGCTCAGCATGGCACTTTTACTGATTTAATGTTTGCTGTCTATTTTCCTATTATTTTGTCACTGGGATTAAGAAAATAAGGTTGAGCTGGGCGTTGGTGGCGCACGCCTTTAACCCCAGCAATCAGGAGGCAGAGGCAGGCGGATCTCTGTGAGTTCGAGGCCAGCCTGGGCTACAGAGTGAGATCCAGGACAGGCACCAAAACTACACAGAGAAACCCTGTCTCGAAAAACCAAAGAAAAAAAAGAAAGAAAGAAAGAAGAGAAAAGAAAAGAAGGTTGTTTGTAAGCTCACTTTTAATGTAGAGATTTAAATTTTAAACACTTTTTTTTTTTTTTTGCCAAAAAATTCATGTCCTGGTGCCTTCTAAAAGATACCTTACAGGCTCTGTTTCATGGAAGAAACATTTTAAAATCTGTATTGGAAACTGTAAACATTGGACAAAGAATGGTAATTGTAAAGAACTTGTGAACTTGCTGGGCATGGGGGCACATGCCTGCAGGGTTAGAACTTGGGAAAGGAGAGGAGAAGATGGGGAGTTCAGAGTCTCCTTCAGCTACAGAAGGAGTCTGCATGATTGGGAGATGTTGAAAATGGTGAGAAGGGTAGGAGGGGGGACTAGAGCACCAGCAGTGTGAGCCTGAAAGTAGATTGTGATACCGCTGTTCTCTTCTTTTGACCCTGAGTTGACCGCTCCCTTTCATGCTGGGCTACCTGACCACAGTCCCAAATCAACAGGAACAAGCAACCAGTGGATTGGAACTATGCAAACTGTGAGCCAAATGAACGTATTCTCTTTTTAGGGTGATTATATCAGTCATTTACTCTAATAACAGAAATCTGACTAACACCACAGTCTCGCATTTACAATTGATATTGAGGTACCAGTTAGTGAATTGTAGTGGATTATTATAATTGCATGTTGTGGTGGTTTCCATTTTAATACAAATGGGATTAGTAAAGGTGGACACGTTTTCTACTTCTGTCTCCTTCCAGGTTTTCAGTGTGGTGCATCCAGATTTGTACAACACCCTGATGTCTACCTCCCTATGGCACAGCTCACTAGCACTTTGCTCAGGAGAAGCCCCCCATAGCTGGCATCCACTGCACAGACAGACTCCACGAAGGACCTCTTAGTTACAGCATGACCCCACCGAGCGTTGGCACCGATGCCGGCCTAGTTGTTTTTGCTATTTGGGTTTTTGTCTGTTTTAGTTGTTTGGTCTTTTTCCCTGCCCACTGCCTGAGCAGGTGAGTGTGTATTACACAGGCCAGTGTTCTTGGCCTGCGGTTGCTGTCTTTTCTCTTCAATTTGAAGCAATACAAACTGATTCTGTTACTTCATGCGTGTGTCTCTGTGTTTGTTTTTGTACTGCCTCTTCTGTGTCATGTTGGACTGGCACACTGCGAAGAAAAGTTCTGGGGAAAGGCCTCTGAAGGTAGTGGCTGTCAAGTCAGTCAAGAGTCATAAGGGTGCACGTCTTTAATCCCAGCACTCGGGAGGCAGAGGCAGGCGGATCTCTGTGAGTTCAAGGCCAGCCTGGGCTATAAGTTCCAGAAAAAAAAAAAAAAAAAAAAAGCCAGGCGGCGGTGGCGCACGCAACGGGAGGCAGAGCCAGGCAGATCTCTGTGGGTTCGAGGCCAGCCTGGTCTACAGAGTAAGTTCTAGGACAGGCTCCAAAGCTACACAGAGAGACCCTGCTCAAACCCCCCTCCCCCGAAAAAAAGAGTCATAAGGGTATCTTCCACAGGCACAAATTCTGCAGCTCTATCAATGTCAGGCTCCAGGGAGACACTTCAAGTTAGAGGGGAAAAAATCCTTGTCATATCATGGAGGTATGTGCCCTGGTTTGAGAGGCATAACAAGATAGGCTCAGACTCATTTTGGCTTATGTCTGGTCCTCCCACCTGGCTGAGACCATATGCAAAGGTTCTGGGGTTTGCTGATGTGTCTGTGTTGCTGTCTGCTGCCGCCTGTTGTGTTGTCCTGGTCCAATGTTACCCACTCCCCAGCTAAACTGGAGGGGTATGAAAAGGTCTGAATTCTTCCCAGACCCCAAGGATTTCCAGTGTTCATATCCCAGTGAGGGTGTCCCCGTGGTACTCTTGGTCATTTTGAAATGGAGCTACTAGTACAGTCAGATTGAGTCTACTCTCAAGGGTCGTCTGTGCTCCAATGGTTTGTTCCAGAGAGACAGAAGGGAAACGGTAAGCTCCAGTGAGGAGCTGTCAGGTAGATACTGGGCGGCTGTAAGGACTGGCCGATTGCAAGAGAGGGACTCACATTCTGACCACCCACTAACTTGGTGAGGCGGTAGATGAGGCTGGAATTTTCAGCCTGGCAAAATAGGAGTGTCTCATTCACTAGGGAGATAAGAATCCTCACAGGCCACAGTGGAAAACCTGCATCTTTGAGGGTAAAAGTCAGGAGTGGGGGGTGGGGGACACATCAGCATCTTACAGCACCTATGAACCTAAAGGAAATAATAGCAAAAGAAAAATTCCTGCTGCTCTGGTGGCCTCATGTCCAAGGGCAAAAAGGGAATTCTGGGGGCTGGAGACATGGCTCAGCAGCTAAGGGCACTGGCCGCTCTTCCAAAGGACCCAGGTTCAATGCCTAGCACCCATATGGCAGTTCGCAATTGTCTGTAACTCCAGTTCCAAGGAATCTGGCATCCTCACACAGACATACATGCAGGCAAAACACAAATGTCCATTTTTAAAAAATCCTTTAAAAAAAGATTAAAAATAAAGAATTCTGGACTTTAATTACTAAGTAAATACCACATGTAGGGAACACAGTCCTCTTCCAGATTACTTACCATTCTGTCTGTAAGCAAGCCACTAGAGAAGACTAATGGGAAGGTTAAATCACTATAGGTACACAGCATTTTAATACTAGTACATGTTAAATTATATTCGTGCACCGGGCACATGCCTTTAATCCCAGCACTCGGGAGACAGAGCCAGGTGGATCTCTGTGAGTTTGAGGCCAACCTGGTCTACAGAGTGAGTTCCAGGAAAGGCGCAAAGCTACACAGAGAAACCCTGTCTCGAAAAACCAAAAAAAAATAATTTTATATATATATATATTTTCATGCATCCATAAAATAGAACTAAATTTTCAAAAAATCACATACTTGGATTCAAAGCCGGTTTGGATACTTTCACTGGTTTCAATTTGAAGAACCAAGTCAAACAACCTGCAATTTAATTCAGATCTGGCAAAAGGTGAGGCTCCATGCCTTTAATCTAGTAATACAAGCCCTACAACTCAAACTCCACCACATAGTATCACCACATAGTAATAAACCAGTTCCAGGCCTTGACTACAGGCAAATGTTCCATAGTTTTGTGAGCTAGGGGTCTCTCATTGTCCTAGGGCTCACTGCTTAGGTTGTTTGGCTGGCTACCTGCTTATCTCCAACTTCTCCAGTGCTGGGAATGCAAACGTGCATTTTTGTTGTTGGTTTTGGTTTTGGTTTTGGTTTTTTGAGACAGGGTTTCTCTGTGTAGCCCTGGCTGTCCTGGAACTTGCTCTGTAGACCAGGCTGGCCTTGAACTCACAGAGATCCGCCTACCTCTGCCTCCCAGGTGCTGGGATTAAAGGTGTGCGCCACCACTGCCCCGCTTTTTTTTTTTCTTTAATGTGGGTTCTGGGTGAAGGAGGGTCGGGGTAGTTGGGCCAATATGGAAAACAGGGACTGGTTCCTTAAGGAGGAGCTGTTCCCTGCTCTCCTCCCCCAAGGATGTTGGATCCCTTACAATTTGCTTACTGAAGGTGGGCAGGACCAATGAAGGAGAGAGATCTGCCTGCCTTTGTCTCCTTAGTGTATTAAAGGCCACCCACTAAGCAGGTTTGAACTGCTTGCCCTTGCTTTAAAAAAAAAGAAAGAAAGAAAAAAAACCCCAGGGTTTCTCTGTGTAACTCTGGCTGTCCTGGAACTTGCTCTACAGACCAAGCTGGCCTTGAACTGAACTCACAGAGATCAGCCTGCCTCTGCCTCCTGAGTACTGGGATTAAAACATTGCACCACTACCGAGCATCCTGAATTGCTTTTTCAATGGCAGTCATCTGTAGATTTATCACCTGAATGATGATATGAAGTGACTAAGGTAATGCCATCTTGTTCTAACTCCATTTTATGTCTGCTTAAATAGACCCCCACCCCCACCCCCACCCTGCACCCCCACGCCGGCATAGCCACATCTACCCTGGCAACATTTTGGGACTGTCTGTGACCCTGACCATGGTCGAGATGTATTAACCAAAATAATTAATGCTTATGTGAGATAAAACTAAAATAACTAGAGGAATCTTAAATCAAAAATAACTGTATTGTGTCTGAAAAATACTGCTAAGTTCTGCAAAAAGACAGATGTTACAAGGTTACTCCAATCCCAGCCCCTCCAGCTGAACACTGATGTAACTGTTGTTTTTTGTGGGTTTTGTCTTTAAAAATACTGTACACCTAAGCTTTGGCACCAAGAGACATTTTGGAGGTGTTAGCTTAGTCTTGGTCTGGTTGTTATTAAAGGAGGGTCAGGGGTAGTTGGGCCAATATGGAAAACAGAGACTGTTTTTTTTTATATTTATTTATTTATTCATTTATATATATATATATATATATATATATATATTTTGGTTTTTCGAGACAGGATTTCTCTGTGTAGCTTTGCGCCTTTCCTGGAACTCGCTTGGTAGCCCAGGCTGGCCTTGAACTCACAGAGATCCGCCTGGCTCTGCCTCCCGAGTGCTGGGATTAAAGGCGTGCGCCACCACCGCCCGGCTTATTTATTTGAATGTGCATTGATGTTTTGTCTGTGTGTATGCTTGTGTAAGGGTAGGGGTGCCGGATCTCCTGGAACTGGAGTCACAGACAGTTGTGAGTCACCATGTGGGTGCTGGGAATTGAACCTGCCTTCCCTGGGAGAGCAGTCAGTGCTCTTAACCAATGAGCCATCTCTTCAGCTTCTGGAATCATATTCTTATTTGGCTTAATTAGTGTGGTTGTCACTGATTATCTGACATGGATCATTTCAGATAAAGCCTATACTTTTGTTTTTTGGTGTTTTTGGTTTTTTTCCCTCGGAGGGTGTCATATAGCCTGGGCTGGCCTCAAGCTCATTATGTAGCTGAAGTTAGTCTTGAATTCCTGAGACTACAGTTATGTGCCACTGATGGAGATTTTATTCTTGTTTGGATTGCATTCACTACACAGTATCATGAAGTAGGGGGAAATTGCTTTGAGGTCGTTTGGGGTTTGTTTTGGGCAGACAACTAAGTATAGAGAAGTGTTAAAGGAAGCAAAGCCAACCTAAATGATATTGGCCAGGAGGGATGGAGTGGGGCACTTTACATTCTATATTGTAAGGGTGCATGGTACTTTAGATTATAGGAAGGCATCTGCATGGATATGTTAATGGCTTAATTTATGGAGTGTTAACCATTTGTTCTGAGTTAACTCCCCTCTCCTAGGACAGATGCCTCTGGAGGAATACAGGTTGATTGTTGTTACAAGTCTGACCCCAGAGATGAGCACTCAGACACAGTTCATAGCCAATTGAAAGTCTTTATTCCAGGCAGTCGGGACTACACTCAGGTATTCAGGACCCAAGTGTAGCCTTGAGTGTTTAGGGTAAGGGGTTTTTAAAGGTCAAATCCGCATCCTGGTATCTCACTTGGCAGTTGCGGGGTGGGGGTGGGAAGTGGGGGTCTGCACAAGCAGGCAGTTTAACAGAAGCTAAGACAAATTAGCTGGGGCATCTTGACCTCGGGTTCCTAGGACAGAGTTGGGTAAATTTCCACAGGATTCTCCATCAAGGAGCTCAAAATCAAGTTAAAACTAAAATGGCCTCAGCAAGAATCCAAGGTTCACTGTCTGGCCCTGTCATTATTATCACCAAAAGCTAACTAGACTTGGTGTTTGTCCACTTGGTGTTTGAGTCCAGAAGTCCACAGAATAAGAGAAAAAAAATGTACCTGAGCCCAGACATCCACAAAATGAGAGAAAAGACTGCCAGGGATGATAACAAGACATGCTCAGGCATCACAAGTCTCAGAGATGTGGCTGGCCGCCTGACCAGAGGGGCAAACTTGAGCTCTGGAATGACTGATCCCCCCTTCCCCTGCCAGCCTCCTTCCTGTAGCATGTGCTCTGGAGAGATGAGGAGGTGAGCGGGGCTCTTTTGTTTTGATTCTTTGTTTTTAAGACCTACCTTCTGAGGCTGCTGGCTCTTTTGTGTAAAGCACATCTTGAAGAGTCAATTCCTGTCTCTGCTCCGTGGCCTTTGTGGTGACAGCCAGAACAAAAGGCCAGCATCCTGGCTACACAAGAATGTGTGTTTAAACGGCCATGCTACAAGTAAACGATGAGCCCTTAAGGGTGTTTTGTTTCTGATTGAAGGCCATGAAAGAAGATTATTTACAATCACGTGCATCATCCGGGCCACACTCCTACTTGCCCCTATGTTTTGTAGCAATTTCCTAAGAACTGAAACATTCCCTCCAGGGGGGAGAGGGCTTCATGGGGGTTGGGGGTGGGGGTGGGAGGTGGGGGTGTCTCTTGCAAATAGAAACTTGCAAGACTCTCAAAGGCTTCTCCCCAGCTTCACAGAAGCAGTAAACAACTATTGGAGGAGACTGACTAGCCCAGCTGTCTAGAGGCTAGATGAGCTCTGGCAGGTTTTGCAGGGCTCCAGGGATGTGTACCTTTCCGGAGGGTGAGGGATTCACTGCTTTTGGTTAGTATGTGTAACTAACCACTCACCCATACTCCTGTCCGAAACCCCAATTAAAGCTCAGAACTGGTTCCGCAAGTTGAGCTTTGGTACAGTCTTACTTTGCTCTGTCCTGTGTACCCTTTCTGGGTTAAGTGGATAAGTATGTGTTGCCATCCCCCAGGAAAAGTTCCTCACAACGAACTGGGTGACCCAACAGGGACTTGACAGAACCAAGGATAAGGTGGGGAGAAGCTATTGCATGGTCCTGTCTATAGGTAGCAAGGCATGTAATGGAGGTTGAGCAAGCTGGAGGGGGGAGTGGAGGCTCATCACCCCTCAATCCCCACCCCCACCCCCCAGTCCATCAGGTCCACTTCTGGTGTACCTTTTTGCTCTGGCAGTGGTCTCATGGTCCCTGGTAGGTTGAGCCATTGGGAGTTGGTGTGTGAGAGCAATCCCAGGAAGGCAGTCTTCATCTTTGTCATTTGGGGCGGCATGGCTGGCTGATGACTGGAATCTAATGCATGACTATGGAGATGGTCTGAAACAGTGAAAGATTCAGAGTACATTTTGGTCTTCGAGAGTAGCTCAGAAGGGTTGAAAGTATCAGCTAGCATCTATGGAGGTTGCCTGGCTGTTGCTGTGTGTAAGAGATGCTTCTGAGGCAGGGATTGCAGCCCAGCAGGGACCTGTTAGTGTAAAGGAGGAATTACAAGAAAGACAGACACGTCTTCCATGTCAGCCTCTGATTTGGCAGGTATATTTATTTGATAACGAAAGGATGAGATAGAGGTGTTGGCTTGCCATTTCTTACTTTCTTTTGTTTTTCGCAATAGAGTTTCTCTGTGTAGCCCTGGCTGTCCTGGAACTTGCCCTGTAGACCAGGCTGGTTTCGAACTCACAGAGATCCACCTGCCTTTGCCTCCCGAGTGCTGGGATTGAATGTATTTGCCAGTTTTGCCGTTTCTTATAGCTGTGGCAATGAAAGGAATGTACAAGTTAGGTGCATGCTGAAGAGTCCTTTCTGGGATTGAAGAACTGGGAACCCATGGAACCCATGGGAAGAACTAAAAAGTGAGGAAGAGGAGGAGAAGGAGACTTTGGTAGAAATGAGAAAAGATACACCTTGGGTCTAATCTTTAATAGAGAAGAAGGGAAAAATCTGTGATCCAACATGGGGAGAGCAACCCTTAACAATATTCCAGCACAAAACACCTATGATGCTGGATTTCATGTTTTTGTGGGCGCATTGTATGCACTGGGGATTGAACTCGGGTTCTCAAGCTTGCCTGGCAGGCACTTTATTAGCTGAGCCATCCCTCCATCCCCTATCTCAGATATTTTTTTTGAGACAGGGTTTCTCTGTGTAACAGCCCTAGCTGTCCTGGAAATCACTTTGTAGACCAGGCTGGCCTTGAATTCATAGAGACCCTATCACAGATTTTGACATGCCTTCCCCACTAATCCTGATCACTTCTTGCTTTTAGTTTAAAGATACATGTCTCTTCTTTTCACTTGAACACAGAGGCTGCTGGAAGGCTACAATTTACCCTAATTTAATATTGCTATGTATCAGGGAATAAATAGGTAGCCCCGAAAAACGGGCAGATGTGGGACTCGCTGATCAACACTACAATCAGCCACGTATTCATTTATTAAGTTCATAGTCAGACAGAGTTCAAGGTACTGAAAAACTATCACAATGTAACTTCAAAAATAACTGAACTTCCAACATCTAGGCAGATAGGAGAACGTTTTAAATATCATGAGAATTTAGGAACAGACGCAAAGAAAAGAAGTTAACCCAATGACAGCAAAAATAGTGCCACCAGGTAAGGCTTGCCTCGTGCAGAGTGCTGACAAGTATTCAACTAAAAAAAAAAATAAGTATTTGGAAAGTACAAGCTAAATCAAAAGAAAACAAAGTATGCCTGTATTTCCCGAGTTCGCTAAATGGGTACAAGCAGCAGGGATTCCGTAGCTTCTGCTGCTCGCTCCCAGCCCCCTAGGGGAAAGGACAATTGAGTTAGTTGTTTGCTTCCGGAGTTTAAAGAACTTAAGGCCACTTGCAAAATGGATGGTTTCACAGTAGGCATTCTACTAACACCTTACTGAAGAGCTCAGTCGGGATTCTCACCTAGTCCATAGAAATGCAAAATACACAGTGAGGGGTAAAAGATCAACTTCCCACACCCTCACCCTCTACAGGACTTTAAAAGGAAAATTGACATTAGCATCTCACTAGGGATTAAGGCAACTTGCTTTGAGTATGTTAAAATACTTTCCTACAAGTCACAGCGAGTCAACATGAAATTTGCAGGAACGCAATTGTTCAGAATACTAACTAGAAATTTTCCCAACTGATACATATTTAGGAAACCAGTCTCTTCCTTTAAGTAACTTCCTTTAAATAACATATTTTGGTACATTATTAAAACTCATGTTTTTATTTTTTAAATGCAATCTAAATGTATATTTTATGTAAGGAAGTAATAGCATATTACAACTAGCAAACAAAAACAAGTCTTTTTAACTCCACAAAACATACAGAATATGAAATTATAACATTATTTAAGAAGCATTTTTTTTCTTGTTTTTTGTTTTTTGTTTGTTTTTTGTTTTTCGAGACAGGGTTTCTCTGCGTAGTTATGGTGCCTGTTCTGGATCTCGCTCTGTAGACCAGGCTGGCCTCGAACTCACACAGATCCACCTACCTCTGTCTCTTGAGTGCTGGCATTAAAGGTGTGCGCCACCACTGCCCGGCTTTTTTTTTTTTTTTTTTTCTTCGAGACAGGGTTTCTCTGTGTAGCTTTGGTGCCTGTCCTGGAACTCAGTCTGTAGACCAGGCTGGACTCGAACTCACAGAGATCCGCCTGGCTCTGCCTCCCCAGTGCAGGGATTAAAGGCGTGGGCCACCACCGCCTGGCCCACTGCCCGGCTTTATCTCCTCTTATTTACAGTTGTCTCACTCAGATGGTCCTACAGCAATCCAGTTCCATCTATCTGGGTTCCTCGATCATCCTCCAATGCCTGCAAGTCAGCAGGAGTGGAGACCCTAAACCCCTTTACAATCCCAGTGTCAGCTGGAAGCAGCTAGATTGACTTGATGCCCGTATTCTAAATAACTTTAGAGTCTCAACTCTTGAGGGGAAAATATTAGTTAGCTAGATAGATGTCAGCAGTCTTGAAGGCTACTCTCTCCCACAGAATCTTCCTCCTTCAAAATGTCCGAGACTGGTCAGGCAGTGGTGTCTGCACAGCTTGTGTCGCACAGCTTTTATCCCGGCCCTCAGGAGGCAGAGGCAGGCGGATCTCTGAATTCAAGGCCACCCTGTCTACAGAGTTCCAGGACAGCCAGGGCTACACAGTGTAACCTTGTCTTGAACGGGCCCCGCCCCCACACACATACACATACACACAAGCACACAAGGTCCCATTGATGAAGATGCCACTCTTGTCTAGAGAAAAGAGTTAACCAGGATGACAACTGTCCCCACCCCTTCACCTGTTAGAAATAATGGTACTCACTTTATAATAACAGTACTGGAGGGTTTTACAAGAACAAAGTTGAGTGGGTAGGATTGGGGGAATAGATCTAAAAGGAGTGGGGGGTAGGGGATGAATATGATAAAAATACAGTGTAGGAAAAAGAACTAAGAAAAAAATAAGGGAAAAAAAGAGTGTTGGAGACTCAGAGCAGTGAAAATCAAGCAGTTTCTGACTTTGCATCAATCTGGAATGGCAGGTAGGCTGACTGAATGCACTGAGAAATTTATACACCCCAACACACCACCTTTCCTCTGGCGGGCACAATCTTTACACTTCATCCAGGTATTATCTTTCCCCGAGTTGCATTTGTTTTTTTCCTCAACAAAAAAGCTATGCATGGCCAGGCGGCAGTAGCACACGCCTTTAATCCCAGCACTCAGGAGGCAGAGCCAGGCGGATCTCTGTGAGTTTGAGGCCAGCCTGGTCTACAGAGCAAGATCCAGGACAGGCACCAAAGCTACACAGAAAAACCCTGTCTCAAAAAAGAAAACAAAACAAAACCAAAAAAGCTATACATGGGTTCATCTCTCCATTTTACATCTTGTTTATTTGAAAGCTTATCAGATGCATAACCTTGCAGGCAAGTTTGGCCATGAGTAATTTAATTCTCTACATTTCTAGGTGGTGATGTTGGTGAGTGTAGTTTAGCAGAGTTTGGGGGGTGGGGAATAGCTAGTTCTAGCCAGGACTGGTGTTTTCTGCTCATTTGTAGCCGGACTTAAAGCTTGATGAACCTTTTTTTTTTTTTTTTTTTTTTTTTTTTTTTATTATGAACGTTTGAAAATGAACCATCTTATGGTATTCTAAAACCTATCTGAGATAAACCAAAGTCAGGAATGTTAGCCAGGGCCATGCTATTTTGCAACATTCTTCCAACTTGTTTTTCTGGATTCTTGCTCTCTCCACCCTCATAGCTGATTCAGCTTATAGGCCCCAGGCTAACAGGCTCCCTTCTTCTCCACTGCCAGCCAGGATGAGACAGCAAGTATGTACATCAGTCATGTGGTGTAGGACTTCTCCTTTCCTCTAAAATGATAAGAGGGGACCCTCTGCCATGTGGGCTTTATCATTCCGAAGAGCCCCTGCCATGCTGCCCTGTCCATCAATGGCATTAATAATCTCTTACCAAAATAGGGAAAAGCTGAAGGTCTGTGCGTCCTTCACAGTGTAGATTATCAAGGAGATGATCTGGAGCACAGCAGCAACCAGAGCCAGAAGGTCTCCAGTCACGCTCAGGAAAACAATCATTTGGGAGCCACAGAGGTCAGAGAGAGGACAAAACAGGTGGCCAGGTTGATGAATCTGCAAGAGTCCCCGAGGCTCTGGCAGCCATCTGAATCGCAACCGCCATCCCTCCTCTTTGAAGCATCTCCACCAAATCAAGGACATTTGGAGGTGATGCTCCAAATGTCTGACTGCAGCCAGCCACCAGCAGGATGATGATGGTGAAAGTGTTGAGCAAGAGCAGGACAGGATCTGCCTGCAGTGCCTACAGACCAGGCTGCAGCCAACGTGGCCAGGGGGAGCCGCCACAGACTGCAGCAAAGAGTTCCCCACAAATGACATTTTGTGCAGATTCTGTATCATGTAGCTTGGCTGAATTTGTGAGTTCTAATAGTTTCTAAGTGGAGTCTTTGGGGTTTGCCATGCAATGCTATGTCGTCTGCAAGCAGTAGTAACAACACATCCTGTCTTCCAATTGGGTGCCAGTCATTACTTTTCCTTGCCTAACTGCTCTGGTTAGTACTTCTGCTGAATAAATGTGGTGGAAGTCGGAATGCTTGTCTAGTTCCAGATCTTAGAAAGCTCCCCCCATTCAATATTAATTAGTGTCAGCTGTAGGATTATTATATGTGGCCTTCAATATGTTGCACATTCATTCTATACCTGTTTGTTAGGAGAGCTTATCCTTCCTCTACTGGAAAATTTTGCCCTTCATAATGGTGATTAACTACTTTATGTTTACATCTCTGAGATCACTCTTACTTAACTGTGCTGAATAAATTGCCTTGTTAATGTTGTTGGATACGGCTATTAGTATTTCACTGAGGATTGTTGTGTTCAATAAGGATGTTAGCTTGCAGGTTTGTTGTTTTGCATTATTTGGTTTGGATACCGTTGGGGACCACACTGTCCTCCACCATGACATGGCCATTGCCTTCCTGAATCAGTGCAGCTGTGATTATCAATAAGGAGACATTCCTTCATTGAAGGAGGGGAGGGTCATTGAACCTCTGCCGAGGTTGAGGTTGCATTCACTTCTCTCCAGCATCATGCCCTAAACTGCCTGTGATCCTTCCAGCTGCCTGCGGTCTCCAGTGCTAGAGTATATAGGAGGTGGAAGTTGGACTGAATGGGGACCTCCATCCATGCAGCTTTCAGTAGGTTATCATCTATGCTGGGATGGGACTTTTCGGGAACAGAGATGCTTCAGAGTCACTACACTCGTGTAACTAACCACTCATCAATGCTCCTGTAAATTAGCTTAGTAAACTCAGTGGTTCACTAAACTGGACTCAAATGGAATCCTTTTTTTTTTTTTTTTTTTTT
>CABHPH010061809.1:0-15771 GCA_902168325.1 Peromyscus nudipes
AGTACCTGCAACATTTTATTATATTTTAGGCTTTTTCTTCTATGTTATTCTATATTTCTAAACTTAAAACTTTTATTAATATATTTTTTCAAATAAAGTATAACTAAACAATTTTTCCTTTCCTTACTCCTCTCAGGCTCTCATAAACAGCCATTTTCTTCTCTCAAATTCATCTTTATTTTTAATTACCATTAAATATCTGCATATATTACTAATTTTATGAATATAATCAGATTAATGTGTATAATGTTATTTATATTTGCATGATTTTATATTTACATTTCTAGCAGATGCCATCTCACAGCAAACATCTTCTTCCTCTGGTTATTACAATCTTTCTTTCCCTTCTTGCATGGTGTTGCCTGAGCCTTAGGTGCCAGAGTTCTGTTATAATAGTTCAGCTAGGCCAGGACACCTCATATTCACTTGTTCTCTCTATTTTTTTTGGAAAGGGATTTGTATTTGTGTTTGTTTGATGCTAATCAAAAGGTTTTTTCCCTTCATATGTGAGAACTTCATTTCTATGTATCTATAAGGAGAATATTTAGATATTTAGAATGCAATTAGGGATCATATTTCTTTTGAGTTTGTTGCAATTGGTAAGTATGAAGCTATTTGCATTCTTCTACATGCAGCCATCCAGTTTAATCAAACCATTTGTTGAAGACACTGTCTTGTTTTCCAGTGAATGTTTTGGGTTTCTTTAGCAAAGATCAGCTATGCACAGATGTCTGGAATTGTGTCTGGGTCTTCAAATTGATTCCCCTGATGAACCTGTCTGTCTTTCCACCAACACTGTAGTGTGTGTATTCACATAGGTCTGTAGTATGACCTGAAGTTAGGAGTGGTGAGGCCTCCAGCAGTTCTTTTAGTGTTAATGATAGTTTAACTATCCTGTTAGTTTTTCTGTGTGTTTACATTACAGCTGCAATTGTCTCTTTAAGATCTGTGCAGCATTGTGTTGGAATTTTGATGTGACTGCATAGATGGGATTCTTTAGATTATTTTTGATAGGATGGGCATTTTTACTATGCTGTTCCTACTGATACATGAGCAGGAGAGATTCTCCATCTTTTGATATTTTTTCAACTTCTTAAAACAAATTTCAAATACAGCAAAAACTTACTTACTTTGTTTGATTTTTAAAAAGTGGAATTTTATTATTCTAAATGCCTACATGATTAATTAAGAAACTGAAGAACTATAACCTGAAACTGGAATAATAGCAGTATAATCATTTTAACTGACTCATTAGGACTATTCTTACAATATGAAAAATAATTATTGGACAAGTTGCATAGAATGCCAGAGGAAACACTGAGTCTCGAATTTAAAAAAGCAAAGGAACACATCAAATGTTTTAGTACAATAATCAGATTTAACCATTTTGAATAAAGGAAGTGGGTTCAAGATGCAACTCAATTGTAGTCATGATAAATACTTTTGTAAAATACCTAAAATCTGAACAATTTCCAAGAAGTTATGATCCCCAAAGTCAATGACAAAAGAGATTTTTTTAGCCTAGTATGAGAACATGCACATTTAATCAAAGCACTTGGGAGGCAGATGCTAGTGGGGCTTTGAATTCAAAGCCAACCTAGCTTGGTCTACAAAGTGCATTACAGTATAGCCAGGGCTACAGAGAAACCCTGTCACACACAAAAAATAATGAACTTGGCAGTGAGGGCGGATGTTTCTGTTGTTAAGCTTTCCGTGCTGTGGTCAGGTAGACATCTCCAGCCTCTTACGACACCCAATACATATTATTCTGGTTCTGCCTCTTGTCATCCAAAGCAGCACCATGCTGTCTGTGCTCCTAAACCTGATCTGTACTGGTGAGTCCTGCTGGGAATAGATGGTGTGGAATAACAGGGTGGAAATATCATCCTGGGAGGCTGAATCGGCCTACAGCAGAAACACTGGCGTCCATGGTTTATATTAGTACATGAGTTCTTCCTAAGTAAGTAAGCTCTGATTCTAATGTACAGAGGACCAACAGAGACAGGGATGTCAGATGGCCAGGATATTGAAAAAGAAAGATGTGTTCATCATGAGTTTTTCTTTCCAGGCCTCTTCTTAGTCCTGAGGACATTCCCACAAGCAGGTGAGTCCATCTTTAAATATTGAGATACTATCCATTGCAATAGATAGGTTTCATTCTAACAGGAGAGCAGGCATCACAGGGTGTTGGCTGGCAGCTTCTGTGAATGACTTGGTGAGCCTTTTGAATTTTGAAATTTGGACTTTGAAAACCTGTCAATCAGTTCTTTCCTAGATTGTCCCAGATACAGTTCTTGGCTGAGTCAGGCGTCAACATATATTGGATAAACTTTTAATTTCTGGTTGTTCAACACAGAGTTTAGTTGTGTTGCCTGACTATCCTAGAATTTACTTGGAAGACCAGGCTACCCATGAACTCAGGTATTCACCTGACTCTGCCTCTCAAGTGCGGCAATTAAAAGGGTGGTCATAACACCTGGAAACTCATGACCAGCCTTTTTTTTTCATCTTCAGGAATTCCACAGACTTTCCTGAGCGTATTGTCAGGAACTCTGTCTGCTACAGTTTTTCTGATAAAATTTTTATATACTTCATCTCTGAAGGAGAGTGTTGTTGACATTTATAGGCAGAGTTTTTCTTTTTTCCACTCAGCTGGTCATCCTGGTCTCCTGTGTCCTGTAGGTGTTTGCTCAGAAGTCTGACATTAGCTGTACTGGAAGTCACTCATGTTCTTTTCCTCTTTTGTCAATCTGATGTCAGGATCTCTCATGACAATTATATGCTCGGTGATCTTGATGATTTGATTTGAATTTGTTTCATGTCATTTGACCATCTTTTACCTGACCATTTTTAGTTTTCTTCATGTCTCAAGAGTTGTACAGTATTTTCTCTAAGTAAGTTTTCTCTCCTTTTCTCTAAGTAAGTTTTCCTCTCCTTTCTTTCTAATCTTTGTTTTTCTGTCTTTTTGTAAATATTATACAATTTCTTTGTGATTTTCATATAATATTTTAATAATATTCATTCTGCTCCCAAACTCATTCCAAATGCCACCTCCATCCTCCCAAGTAAACCTCAATGTTCCTTTACCCTTTCATGAGTTTTTATGACTTACAATTTGATATTTGGATGGTTTCAATTTATTTTCATTGTGTTTTCATTCAGGTTTTGTATTTACATGTCAGATCATGTAATGCATGATCTAAGCTCACTCATTCTCCTATATTATAATCAAGTAAACTGTTGGAATGTTCTCTTAACTTTTTAATTTTTACATTTATTTGGTGAATGTGTGAGTGTGAGTGTGTATGTGTGTGTGTGTGTGTGTATGTGTGTGTGTGTGTGTGTGTGTGTGTGTACATGTACCATGGCATAAGTGTGGAGGTAGAGGAAAACCTGCTGGAATCAATTTTCTCTTTTCACCATGTGCATCCTGGCAATGGTTTTCAGAGAGCCAAGTTTGGCAGAAAGAGCCTTTGCCCACTTAGACATCAAGCTGGCCCATGTATTCTTTCAATTCAGTAGCTGATTTTTTTGTCTTTGGGGGTGGTTTACAAAATTTTTATGTTATTGGTGATTCATTTAAAACTTTCAAAATATTTTCTACTCAGAATTTCTTTTTTCAGTTAGATTGCATCTTTTTTCTTTTATAAAAGATGTTTTTCTCTGTAAATTTAATATATGGAAAAATTCATACATAACAGTTATATGTACATCATTTCCACACCTTGGAATGTATCCAAAGAACTTGACTTCCTATGGCATAAATGCTTGTTCAGTCATGTTCTTTGCTGCTCTATTTTCAATAGCCAGGACAAGGAAAGAACCTGAATGTCCTTCAGCTGATGATTGGATAATGAAATTTTAACACATGTACACTGTAGAATATTGTTCAAAGGTAAATAACAATGAAATTAGCATTGAAACAGATAGAACTAGGAAATCTCATGCTGACCAAGGTAATCCAGACCCAGAAAAACAAAAGGCATATTCTCTCTTTTGTCAGTGGCTGATAGCTCTAAAGCTTTATCCGTGTGTTTTATTCTCCTAACAATTGACAAGGATTTTTTTTATTCTTCTCTCATATATTATATCCCTACCACAGTTTCTCCTACATTCATTTCATATTCAGAAAAGAGCAAGGCTCCCTGGGATATCAACAGAGCAAAGCACAAAAAGTAACACTAAGCCTAGGCACATATGATTGTATCAACATTGGACAAGGAAACCCTGTAAGAGGAACAGGGTCCCAAGTGTAGTTATAAGAATCAGAGACAGCACCAACTTCCAATTCTAGGAATCCAAGAAGAACACCAAGCTATACATCCATAACACATATGCAGAGCAACTATCGTAGACCCATACAGGTTCCCTGATGGACTCTTCAGTCTCTGTAACTGAAGGCCATGAGCCCATCCTACTTGAATCCTTGGGTCATGTTCTGGTGATGCCTTTCACCTCTTTGGCTCCAACAATCCTTCCTTCCCCCTCTTATTTGGGCTTCCTGGAGCACTGCCTAATGTTTGGCTGTGGATCTCTGCATTTGCTCCCATCTGTTGAAATATCTGGTTTGAGCAACCCGGAGAGGTGGCTCTGCCGTCAGGCACCCGGCCCGTGGCGGCTGAGGTGGCGAGTTCGATTCCAGTGGACCGCCTCTCTGTGGCTGGCGATGACGTCACGATCCGATGATCGATCGATCGCAGGCCTTATCGATCGATCATCGGAAAAAAAAAAAGAAATATCTGGTTTGATGTTGAGGTCTTTGATCTACTTAGACTTTAGTTTTGAAAGGAGATAGATACCCGTCTATTTGCATTCTTCTGCATGTAGGCATCCAGTTAGACCATTTGTTAAAGATGCTTTCTTTTTCCATTGTATATTTCTGTCTTCTTTATCAAAAATCAGGTGCTCATAGCTGTGCAGATTGACATTTTGGGTCTTCAATTGCATTATATTGATCAACCTCTCTATTTTCTTTTTTCTTTTTTTTAAGTGAGTGTTTATCTGTGCAGTTTTGGTGCCAAATTGCATACATACAGAGAAAGTGGACAGCCTTGTGTTTTTCCTGATTTTAGTGGAATTGCTTTTAATTTCCTTCCTTTTAATTTGATGCTGACTGAAGGCCTTCTGGATATTGCTTTTGTTATATTTAAGTGTGTTCCTTGTATCCATGATGTCCCTTTATCGTGAAGCCACGTTAGATTATTTTCAGAGGCTTTTTCAACATCTATTAAGAAAACTATGTGGATTATGTTTCAGAATTATATGGGGGATTATATGACAGATTTTCATATATTGAAACACCCATACATCTCTGTGATGGAGCCTACTTGTTCACTGTGGATGATCTTTTTGATATGTTCTTGGATGCATTTTACTAGTATTTAATGGAATATTTTTGCATCAATGGTCATGAGGGAGATTGTCCTGTAATTATATTTTTATTGAATCTTGTTATGGTTTGGGTATCAGGTTGAGTGTGCTTTCATAAAATGAAGCAATGTTCCTTCTGTTTTGAAGAATAATTTAAGGAATATTGGCATTACCTCTTCTTAAGTCTGGAAGAATTCTTCACTAAAATCTACTGACTCTGTACTTTTTTCTTTTGGAAACTTTTATGTAGAACTTCTGTTTCCTTAGGGGTTATAGGGTTATGTATATTGTTTATCTGAACTTGATTTTACTTTGGAAAGTGGTAGCTAATGAGAAAATTATTCATTTCTTTTAGATTTTTCAATTTTGTAGATTACAAGTTTTTAATGTGTGCCCTAATGATGCCTTTGTTATCTAACATGTCTGTTGTTATGTCTCACATTTCATTTCTGATTTTGTTAATTTGTATATTCTCTGCCTGCCTTTTAGTTTTTTGGATTAGGTGGTGTAGCTGAAAGGATTCCCCAGCCCAGCCCCATGGACCCCACAGCCACTTATGAAATAATCACTTAAACTCAGCCCATTTCTGTGACTCTTTCTGTCACCATGTGCTCTGTGGCTTTACATGTGCGCCATTACATGCTGCTTCCCGCACTGCAGGTTGTCATCTCCTGACTCGGCCTTCCTCTTCCCAGAATTCTCCCTCTCTGCTTATTCTGCCTATACTTCCCACCTGGCTACTGGCCAATCAGCATTTATTTATCAACCAATTGAAGCAACACATATTAACAGCATACAGAACATCCCACAGCAAGGTGGTGTCCATTCTGTTGATTTTCTCAAAGAACGAATTCTTCATTTTACTGATTCTTTATATTATTTTCTTTGTTTCTCCTTTGTTGATTTCAGCCCTCAGTTAGATTATTTCCTGCTGTCTTGGATGTGTTTGCTATTTTTTGTTCTAGATCTTCAAGTATGTGGTTAAGTTGCTAATATGAGATCTCTTTAATTTATATATGTAGGCACTTAAAATTATGAACTTTTCTCTTAGCACTGTTCTCATTGTGTCCCATTGGTTTGAGTATGTTGTGCATTCATTTTCATTTAACTGTGTAATGTTTTTCATTTCTTTCTAACTTTGGTCTTGGCCCAGTTTTCATTCAGTATATAGTTCTTATCTTTATAAGAGTAGGTAGGCTTCCTTTTGTTTCTGTTTCTTAGAATTCCAGCTTCAATCTATAGTAGTCTGATATAATACAGGGGTTATTTCAATTTTCTTGTATCTGTAGAAACTTGTTCTGTGAAAGAGTATGTGGTCAGTTTTTGAAAAAAAATTCATGAGGTGCTGAGAAGAAGGTATATTCTTTAGCATTTGGGCGATAGGTGATGTAGATAGCTATTATGTTCATTTGGGACATCATGTCTCTTAGCTCTAGTATTTCTCTGTTTAGTTTCCTCCAATAAGACCACAGCAACACCAAGAAGGCCACTCCACCTAATAGCCCACTCCATTTCAGGCCATTGCCTTTCAAATCACCACAGAAGTCTATTTTGTTAGATACTAGAATTGCTAACCCAGCCTGTTTCTTATATCCATTTGCTTAGAAATTCTTTGACCAGTACTTTATTCTGAGATATTGATGTGAGTTTATCTTTGATATTAGTGGTGTTTCTTGTATGCAATAGAAAGATGGGTCCTGTTTTCACACTATTCTGCTAGTCTGGATCTTTTTATTGAGGAATTGTGTCCATTGATATTGAAAAATATTAATGACTGATGATTGTTAATTCCTGTTATTTTGGTGTTAGTAGGGGTAGTCTCTCTCTCTTTCTCTCTCTCTCTCTCTCTCTCTCTCTCTCTCTCTCTCTCTCCCTCTCTCTCTCTCTCTGTGTGGGGGCTGAGGGGGTGTTGGCAAGTACATGAACATACATGTTTTTCCATTATTTGCCTTTAGTAGTGTGAAATTATTTATATCCTGTTTTTACATGGGTGTAGTTAAGGTTATTGGGATGAAAATGTCTTTGTAGTATTTCTGTAGAGCTAGATTTTAAGACAGATATTGTTCGAATTTGACTTTATCTTTTTCAATCCCATATATGGTGATTGACAGTTTTGCTGGAGGGTAGGTCAAGAACAGTGGCAGCATATGAGTCTTGGGAAACTGAACCTACTGAGTTAGAGAGCTACATGTGGTGGAAGGCAGCCTATCTGTTCTTCATGCTGGTATCACCTTTGCCTGTTCTTCTGACTGTTCTGGCCTGTACATGAGCAGCAGATATCTGCTCAGGTTTTGTTGGTGGTTTGTTATACATCTGTAATTAAAAACACCCTGGAATTATTCATCATGGGGTTTATTGGTTTCCCTTTCTTTTGTGTTTACTTCTTGAGCCTAACCATTGTTCCCTGTAATGTTTTACATCTCTGATTTTCATGTGTACGCTCTTACACTTGGGTGCCTGTGCACAAATAATAATGAACTCCTCTGCCATGTAGAGGAGTTCACTGTTGGTAAATAGACCTTTACTATTGTGTATAACTGAGGATAGTAGTCAGGTCAACTTGTTGCAACCCTGGACAGGCTGCACTTGGTGTCAGCTTCTGTAGTTCGGCTGGGTTCCTTCCTGTACTTTGAGATCAGATCCTGTTGCTGGAGTGCGTCCTGGTACTTTAAGAGGCCTCAGAACACTCTGCAATAAAGAACAGTCTCTGGCTGGGGTCTTTGATGGCTGCAGGGTGGCCAGTGTTGCAAGATGTGCACCATAGCTGACTGGTACTATAGCCTGCAGTCTACATAGTCATGAATAAAGATTAGCTATTGTCTCATTCCTTAGGAATATGCAAAAGCTGGATACAGATAAATTAACAAGATTCATGGGCTGGCCATTATGAGTCCAAATCCATTCTAAATACAAATAAACAAGTTGCTAGAGTCCCAATATTCATATAAAAGGAATGTTGAAATGATGGAGGAAGTATCTATCTGCCTCTAGCTTAACTCTTAGTGTAGAAACATGACCCTGTATAAACTCTGTGAGTAAAAGTTTGTACAAAAGTACATGAGGGGCAAAGTAGTTCAAAAGACTCATTCCTCATCATTGTTGTAGATCTTCTCAATTCTGTGGTCCTGGCGGCTAACTCTCCATCATCCATGAGTTTTGGAATATTCATGATATACTTATAATCTGAATATTGTTAGATTTCTAGAGTTGGTGAATCAAGAACTGCCATTATCTGCTCCCTTGGTGGCATCATTTGTGATCTATCATCTCAACCACACTAACCTTTCTTGCTATACTTCTGGTGTAATTTCTTTTTAAATTATAATATTTTCATGATGAAATTTACTTCATGATTCAAAACTCAAAATTCTCAGAATATCTTAACATGAAAGATATACCATATATCTGGTATGTTGGATAACACTTACATTCTTTGTCTTAGGGTTTCTATTGCTGTGAAGAGACAACATAACCATGGAAATTCTAATAAAGGAAAACATCTGATTGGAGCTGACTTACAGTTTAGAGTTTTAGTCCATTAAAATCATGGTAGAAAACCTAGCAGTGTGTAGGTATTCATGATGATGATGCTCGAGAAGGAGCAGAGATTTCTTCATTTTGATCCACTGGCAGCAGAAGGAGACTGTGTTTCACACTGTTAATAGCCTGAGCATAAGAGCCCACAAAACGTGCCTCCACAGTGACACACTTCCTCCAACAAGGCCACACCTACTCCAATGAGGCCATACCTCTTATTAGTGACATTCCCTATGTGCCATGCAATTAAACAGATGAGTCTATAGGGACCATAACTATTCAAAAAACCACAGTCATTCACACTCATCACTTCAAAATGACCCTATTATGTACAACACATACAAATCTACTCACCTCATGAAAGAAATTCATAGCAGCCCAAAGAGTGATTGAGCCAAAACATAACTCTGTGAATCTATGGGTTTACTATGTTACTGATAGTAGTATGGATTAGGGGTTACTCACAGAAGCAAGGGTGACTCAAACCTTACTTAAAGCACACCCCAATATGAGTGATTATCATGAAGCCAAAACCCTGGAGCTCAGTGCACAACTTGCAGGCAGCCCAACAGCTCTTAGACATTAGCACTCAGAGCTCAGCTGGTCCAGTGTCTTACTCTTTCTAAAGATCTGGGAAGGGCCACTGATGAATCTTGCATGACATAGAAAGTTTGTTTACTTTCTGAATTTCCTGAACATCTCAGCCTCTTACATTGAAGAAGGGATGTATCAATTCAGAGAAAAGTGTTATACAAAGGACCTCAAAGAAGAGAAAATTGGAGACTCAGCTCTCAGGGATGAGAAGCATCATTAAATATTTTCTCTGTGCATCCCTCTGCAGGATATCATGACAAGCCTTCACTCTCTGCCTGGCCAAGCCATATTGTTCCTTTGGGACAGCATGTGGAACTTCGATGTGATTCTCATAGTGACTATTATGCATTGAAGTTGTACAAAGAACAGGGTAATCCTGTCCTTCAGATCCAGGGAAAACCATTCCAGAAGAAATTTGTCTTGCATCCTGTGACATCAGCACATGCAGGGACATATAGATGCTATGGTTTTAATCATCCTTACCGTTTTAAAATTTCAGCCCACAGCGACCCTGTGAAGATCATAATTTCAGGTTAGAGATGATGTTTTGAGTGCCTTTCATTTCCCCAAATCTCCCAACCCTGGAATTTTCAGAAACAGTGTTAGTAAGAGGTTTGGATTTATAAAGGAATATTCAACACAGAGAAATATATAATGTTCTGGGCATAATAAAATATACAAGGTCATGCATTTTTCTAGTCCCTAAGGCTTCCTGTGTGTTATATAAGCCAAGGACAAGTTGGGCTGGAAGATGGAACTCAGATCTTAACAAGTTGATATCAGGATGCAAGAATATCCTGAATTATTCCAGGTCTGTAGAAATACAAGGGTTGATATAACAAAACAGGGAAAAATCCATTTGTGGGGAAAACAAGCATCATGAGGGAGACACCCTGTCACAAACTCTAAACATGTAGGAAGGGTCCAAGTGCCAAGGAATGCATGAGGCTCTAGAAGCTGGAAGGCAAAAAAAATGGATACTTTCCTAGGGATTTCAGTAGTTACTATCCCTGAAGAAACCTGATTTATGACATTTGGGCTTTTCAGAATTCTGATCTCCACAATACTTGTATTCTTTTTAAGAATGAAATTTGTGGTTATTTGTTATGTTAGCAATTGGAAAATAATATTGGAATTCATGTCAAGGGCAAATTTAGAAGCATAGAAAGGATGCCCTGTGAGCAGTAAAGTCAGGATGTTAATTCATCAACATATTGGAGAGAAACAATGCTTTTGATTCTGGATCAGGAATGCCTTGTAGCGATTTGAACCACGTATAGAGCTAGAAGTGTTTCCCTGATAACCGTGTTCAATACTAATTCCTTCATTCTGCCAAGGATTGTACTTTATCAAAGGTTCCATAAAAAGGACACATAGAGCAGCCTGGTGTGAAAATTGCCATGTTTCCTTCACTTTCCAGTCTTAGAAAAGGACAACAGGGCCTATGAAAAAAAGGGTTCAAAAGACACATTCTTTAAACAAGCCTGTGGGAAAATATTGTGCTAATCCTAGAGTCACATAAGGAGGAAATGGACACAGAAGGATGGAGGAGTCTGTGTCCAAAGTTGAAATAGACAAGGACAAGTGCACTGGAGCACTAACAGGGAGCACAGACCGATTGAGGGAGAACCATAGGTCTTCAAGGACACAGAGATTTTGATCAGGTTCATACAATTTCTTTATTCTTAGGAAACTACAGGAAGCCTTTCCTCTTGGCCTTACAAACTCCCATGGTGAATTTAGGAGAGAAGGTGACAGTGGAGTGTCATTCAGAGTTTATGTTTGAAACCTTCATTTTGACATCACATAAAAATGGAACAATCAAGAACATTTTAAAGCCCTCTGCAGAACATCATCTTGGGGGTTCCCACGCCAAATTCTCAATAGGTCCCGTGACACCTGACCATGCTGGAACTTACAAATGCTACGGTTCTTACAATTACTCACCATATGAGTGGTCAGACTCTAGTGACCCCATTGATATAAAGATCACAGGTAAGAGGGTGCATAAGTGCTTTTCTTTCTCTTTGTGATACAGAAAAATATTCTATGCACTAAATGCTGTGTGAGGTCACAAGAAAATGAGTGTGGGAAATTTATATGAAGACAATGAAAAGAAATATACAAGAACAGACCCTTGGTTATAACATAAAGCATAGATACAGGAAGGTGCAAAGGAGTCATAAGTAGAGATACACAGAAAATGTCAATTGGGTGAGCAGAATATGAACCAGAGAGAATGAAATCTTTCTACTAATATAGAGAAAATTTTTGACTTCTACCTTTATAAGAAGTCTGTCAAGACAGCCAGACAGATCATGTGTCTGACCTGAGTCCAAATACATAATTGGGTTGGTTATTAATGAATCCTTATGCCTTCACACAGGTGGAACCCAAAAAAGACTGTGAATTAGTAAACATGGAATGTGTGATAAGAAAAAAAAACTACAAAAAGACAGAAGCCTGGATGGAAACTTTGAAAGCAGAGATGGAAAAATTATAGCAGATGTTAAATATGTCAAAACAGAGCTTGCCAGACACATGATATGTCTGGCTCTCTTGGTAGAAGTTTTATAAAGGTAGAAGCAAAAACCATATTCTGAACTAAGTGCTTGGGAGGTAGATGACAGATCACACTTGATCAGTACACACACTAAGAGGAACAAGAGAGGGAAGATGACCATGGCCATTGTTCAAGAGAAATATACACATTCATGGAATATTCTGTACTTTGAAAAGAGAGATAAATTAACACAGATATGTATACAGATACAAGACCTACAAAGACAAGAGAATGATATTAGATTCTAGATTTTTATTATACATAGGATGGCAAAGTTATAGGTCATGAAATTAGCAAGTGACCATGAGAGGAAGAAAAATTTAATAGAGAGGGATGGGAAAGAAATGAAAGATGTGTGACATGGAGGAGGAAATTAGGGGAGTAAAGAGATCAGCAATGCTGTACAAGGAGGGAAGAGGAGGAAATGAACAAAAAGAGCTTTATGAGGATGTCATGATGAAGACTGTTACTTGGTATGCTAATTAAAACAACATCAAGAGTAACTCTAATTGAACGCATTGACTTGCAAAACAATTGGAAAAATTGAAATATAGAGAAGTCCAATTAGTAAAATGAATGTGATCATTGGAAGTAGAACGGCAATAATGAATACTAGCCTTAATATGGTTAATATCATACATCTATAATTATATATGTAACAACAATTTTTAAAACATTAAATGATATATAGTTCAATTTCAAAATGTATAACAAGCATAAAAATATATTATGTATGCATAGGAATATTTCATAATGAAGTTTATTTTTAGATAAAATTAATTATGCTCATAAAAACAAAGCTTAAAAGACAGATGGTATGAACCAGCACAAATAGAGCTAGAAATTATCATTAAGCAAAAATCAGAAAAAATATTTGAGTACAGATGGAGGTCATAGACTAAAGATGGTAACATAGAAATAAAGAGAGAGAAGGAGAGAAAGAGAGGAGACGAGAAATGGAGAAATAGAGAGAGGGAGATGGTAAGAGACAAAGAGATGAAAGAAATGGAAGCAGATAGAGGGAACACTGAGGAGTGAATGAACACTGGTAACTAACTATCTCTCTCTTCCTCTTTTCTTCCAGGTTTATACAAGAAACCTTCTCTGTCAGCCCTGATGGGCCCTGTGGTAATGTCAGTGGAGAATGTGACCTTGTCCTGCGTCTCTGACCTTCAGTTTGACAAGTTCCATCTGTCCAGGGAAGGGGTACCCAAGGGACATGGGCTACATGCAGTGCAGAACCACAATGGGACATTCCAGGTCAACTTCCATCTTGGTCCTGTGGTCCAGGCAGGGAACTATAGATGCTACGGCTCTTTCAGGAACTCTTCCCATGTGTGGTCCACCCCAAGTGATGCCTTGTACCTTCCTGTCACAGGTAAGAGAACTTCATATATATCTCATACCTTGTGACTAATGATCCTGAAGCCATGTCTCAGAATCCTCCAATTGATGACAGAGAAAAAGTAGCATTGAGAGCTACAGGGAAGGAATGCTGTGAGTCCTAATGTCACGTGTGTGTTACATTGTATATGTGTGTATACATATGTGATATATATGTACATGTATGTATATATGTATGTGTATATATGACATGTGTACATATACATGTAAATATGCATATCTTTAGACATACACATAACAATAATTTTCAATGAAAAAGAGGCTATCAATTTAAGAGTGGTGTGGGGATATGAGAAAGCTTGGAGGAAGGGTTTCTGGGAGGGACTGGAGAGAGGAAAGTGAGGGAGAAGGGAAATAATTATATTTCAACTGAAAACCTTTTGTAAAAAAAAACATGGAATTTGGGACTTGGTAGCAGATTACAAAATAACAGACAAGGAGTCTCCCAAAAACTACTTGTATGAATTTGCATCCACACTGGGATATCTATGTATAGAGGCAGATATATAAATGGGTCTGGCCAGACTCATTAGGGATGAGGTTCATATCAGTTTGGGCAGAGCAGAGATGGAGCAGCCCTCCTGAACTCTTGCTCACATAGATCTTCCCACAGCATTCCTGTGAATCATCAAAACTTGAAATCCAAGGAGAGAGCCAACACCTAGAAGCAAACCACTAAATGTTATCCTATAACTCTACAGGCTCAGCACTAAGAGGTGGAGTGGGTGGAGGTCACTGTCCAAATTGAAAACACTTTCCTTAAGGGGAAGGCAGACAGCCTCTGATGACCTTTCTCCCTCTCCTGTCCCCTTCTCTAGTTAACTCCACAAGAAACTGCACTTCATGCACAGAACCAGACTCCACAACCAGTGAGTAATTGATTCCTCTTCTATTGTGGGAGCTTGGGGACCAAAAGCTCTTTGGTTTTTTTGTCTCAGCTCCTTCCTGACTCTGTATTCTTATCATCATCATCTCCCCTCTGATTCTTGAACTCTTCAACATTAGATGTTATTTAGGAGCAGCATGGGGAATATAAGGACTATTAATCTCTAATTTCTGCACCTGAGACCTCTGTGAGTGAAAAGGAGAGAAAGTTTTACTCCCTTCCCAGGATCAATGAAGTGCTCATTCTAGCTCTGTTCCTCCTGGGGAGGAGGTGATGTGGCCTGAAGAAGGAAAAAAGTGAGCAGAAGGGGAAAGTATTATTTTTAAATTAAAAATACTACTTCTGATAGAATAAACTTGACTTCACTTATCCCTACAAAAGAATTAAATGTTTAGTTCAAGGTGTTACAGAAGCAAAGCAGATCTAATGAGAACTGATATCAATCTCAGATTGAGTTACTGAACATAGGATTTGAACCTAGTGTCCTGCAGTTTTCTCCCCCTGGCATAACACCAATATATTCCTGGATGTATGGACTTCTGCTGGAGCATAGTCAATTTACTAGTAACAAAGTTCCTAAAACTGACACTCATTCTCCCAACAGTCATCAATAGCTTATAGACCCTTGACTAGGAGTGGGACCTCATGTCCACCTCCACTCTCTATGCTTGGATTTGGTCATGCTTGAACTTGCACCATTCTTGGGCATGCTATCTCAACCTCTTGTGAAGTTCATCTATTCACCAATCCTCAATGTAGAAAAGACAGCTTTCTTATATTTATCCATAGCCTCTATTTGCAATCTCTTCTTCCATATTTTTCTCAATGATGCTGAACATTTGGATAAGGATTTGAGATGTAAACATCTCATTTAGTACCATAGTTCTATAGTCTCTTCATCTCCACAACTTGCCCAGTTGTTGGTATCTGTATTAATCACCATCTATCACAAATATAGATTCCTATGGTGAGAGTTGAGAAATATATTCATATATAGGAATAAGGATAATTCATTAGAAGTTCATTTAATACTGTTTCCATTGAGCAGAATATTATTAGTGGGTTCTTCATCAAGACTCTTGTCCTAAAGCAATATTATACCAATTATCCATCAATCAATAAATACTATGCAATCTGTCAAATTTGGGATACTAAGATTTTCCTCTATTGGGTTCACATCTTCCTCCAGATACCCACAGGAACCTGCACGTGCTGATTGTACTGTCAGTGACCATGATCCTCGTCTTCCTCATCATCCTCCTTTATTCTTGTTGTTCTGCCAAAAAGAGTAAGTCTCAGGAACAAGCCAGTGAAAGTCATCTGAGTAGTGTGAGAAAACAAGACCAGAGAAATAGAGGTATGCTTTCTTAATTTATAAAAAAAATACTTTGACCAAGACAGGGAAACTAAGGCAGAG